>JZLH01S0079221.1:20377-39098 GCA_001188425.1 Eucidaris tribuloides | reverse complement strand
TACATTACTATGAAAACAGCTATCTTCAAAAAAGCAAAAAGTTTGATCTAGACAGATGTCTTCTTTATGTTTTTAAAATACTACAAAAATTATCAGGCTGTAATTAGCGCCAGAATAGACCACATTGTCGGTTTTACAACTTAACATTTTTTTAATTTTCTCAAACCGCTGCGCTCGCTACGCTCGCTCGCGATTATGGTTATAATATAGATTTCATGTTTCAAATCGAACCCATTTAAAAAAGACGGTTGGGTTCCAGTATAGATTGGCCGCTAAAAAACAGCTCTTCAGCACACACCAATCTGATGGTGAAAATATCTGCTTGGCGCACCATGCCCCTTTTGACACTGAAGTGCCCTTTTTTGGCTTTGCCCTCAAACGAAAATACATTCGCCGCCCCTGACTTTATCTGCTACCTATTAAATGTAGTGTCAGAAACGAAATTCTTAAAAATGTTTCAATCAAGTATCGTGGCTTTGTCGAAAAATCTTATGACAGTCGGTTATCAGATTTTCCCTGCCAAGCTGAAGTAACCATCTGTTGTATTGGCATTATTAAGATGTATTCTGTTTTATTCTATTGAAATGATTTATTAAACTTTTACTAAATTGGGGTAATAATATATATGCGCGTAGGACGTGCGATATGCTACTGTTATGCGCGATAAAAGAACTTATGTTGTTATTATTTTATATTATAATGAGTTATATGAATTAGTATTATTATTATATCTATTATTATTAATTTAATTCTATTTTATTATTATCATCATTATTATCATTACTATTATTTATTATTTTTCGTTGATTCTTTTCAAATGAATACACAAGGAAATATTATAATCAAAACTTATTACGCGAAAAACGACGTGGAAAAGCAAATTTGACTTAACAGCGTTTTATGTCTCAAGTGTATTGGTTTATTCCAATTAACAATGCCGAAAGCTGCGTGACTTATCTGCTGCTCACTATCTAGTGTAGAAGTAAAACGGAAATTGTGAAAATGTGTTTCAAACAAGTTTAAAATTGTGGAAAACAGTAATCTTGTCAGTTCATCCGAAATTTCCCCTGCCTCTGTGAATTTAAATCTGGTTAAATGGTCATTATCAAGTGAGATTTCTGCTGTGATTCTATTACAAAAATGTTTATCAATGTTACGAATAAAGTCACAGCTACGTAACCGGTTTTCCACCTGTTATTCCATCTAATCCATTCGGCTGTACGTTGTAGCCATTGTTGAGATCAGTAAATTCCCCCATGCTGACACGAGCGCACTACACATTCGTTGATGTCTTTCCAAAGGCATAAAAGGCAGAAAGTTTTAATTCATGTTATCGACGGTAAAAAAAAAAAAAACGTGAAAGATGCAATTTATCTTCAAACGGCGTCTAAGTCCATTGTTGGGTTTATTTCCAATTAAATCTGAGCTGTCTGTGTGACTTATCTGCTTATGCACTGTCTTAAACGTAAAAATGAAATTTCTGAAATTGCTGTGGTAAAACAAGTAATCATTGTTTTGAAACACTTACTAGTGCTTTAAGAAAATGTAAAATCTATGGCCTGACGGGTTCATCACACCATCGCTCCTTTAGAATTACAATGTTGGTAACCGTCGCTGATGTTCATTATCCAAGACGTTATTCTTAGCAAAAGTATTCACATGACCCTTTACTGTAAAAGATGGAGAAGAAGCTAATAGGTGGCACAGCCGCACAACATGGAACGTAATATGTACGATTACCGCTCAAGATAGGAAAACCACAATGAGGTACGAGAACAAATAAACCGTGAGGACAATCTTAAACAGCTAGGAATAAAAAAATGGGACAGTGGGCGGCCACAAATACGAGAAGAACAACAACATAGATTGGCATCAACATAACACCTGGAGACTATGACAGGGGGACAGAAAGTAGAGCAGACAACAGCAAAAGATGAGGGATGAGCTGGGTACAGTTACTGGGAACAACAAATTGGTTCTACAAAGTATGGAGATGGGAATTGTGGCGCAAACATGCTGAGCCTTCGTCCTCAGTTGGACAGACCAACGGCTGATGATGAATTCTTTTTCGCATTGTAAAAAAAAGCTGCTTCCTCCCAAGGCATTTGATTATAACTTTAAAATAAATTCCACATTAGATGTTAAAAGTCACATGCATACCGCTTTCACACGTTTTCCATTGAATCCATTTCGTACAGCTACAGAATAGCCATTGTTGAGATCGTACAAGTCCCTCCATGCTGACACGGTTACTGGCACATTCGTTGATGTCTTTCCAAAGGCATAAAAAGAGAAATATTCATGTTATCACGTAAAGCACGACGTGACAAAGCAAATTCATCTTTAAAAACAGCGTCTATGTCCAATCGTTTGGTTTATTAATTAACAGTCTGAGTTGTCGTGACTTATGTGCTGATCACTATCATTAGTGTAGTGTTCAAAACGAATTGGAAAACCGTGTTCTTAAACATAGTATGTGCTTTTAAAAATGTGAAAATCTTATGACTGGTCGGTTTATCTGAATTTCCCCTGCCCCGGTGAAGTAACAACTGGTTAATTATCATGATTAGATGATATTCTTTTTATTCTATTAGAAATGATTTTATTACTTTTAAATAAATTGTAGACATGTAAATGTCACAATACATACCGTTTTCACATGTTTTTCCAGTGAATCCATTCAGATTGCATACAGTTTAAGCCATATGTTGAGTCAGTACAATTCCCACACAGTTGACACGGCGCACTAGCACATTCGTTGATGTCTTTCCAAAGGCATAAAAAGGAGAATATTATAATTTGTATCAGGGTAAAAAACGTGAAGCGGCAAATTCTATCTTCAACGGCGTTAAGGACCAATTGTTGGTTTATTTCCCAATTTACAGTCTGAGCTTGTGTGATATCTGCTATCACTGTCTGGTTATATACGTTGTAAAAATGAAATTTTGAAAATGTGTTGTAAACAAGTAATACTTGTTTTGAAACACATTATATGTGCTTTAAAAACCGTAAAAAATCCTATGGCTGACCGATTCTCCACACACTTAGCTCCTTTAGATTGCAAGTTTGATAAACATCCGTTTATTCTTCACTGATCAAGGAGCAGGCCAATTTTTCTCATTTGTGACCACCGCTAACGAGAACCGGTAACGGACGGACGCAACTGACGGAACCCCGAAAACCATGATGCTCCGGCACACTTCGTATAATCCTGTAAGTGATATCCGTTTGCTCCTGTTAAAATGTGTCTCTTCATAGCAGGAATTATTCACTCCTAAATATATATAAAAATTCTAAAAATTACAATACATACCGTTTTCACACTGTTTCCCATTGAATCCATTCGGCAGGTACAGTTATAGCATTGATGAGATCAGTTACAATTCCCTCCATTTCTGACACGGTGTACGTGGACATTCGTTTGATGCCTTTCCAAAAGATATAAAACGAGAATAGTTCAGGTTATCACGCTAAACACGTACACCGGCAACATTCATCTTCCAATGCGCCTAAAGTCCAATTTCAAAATGTTAACCTTTTAACTCTTAAAATGCCAGTTATTATTGTTTCGAATTAAAAAAAAATTCAACTACATAGCCTTATCACTATATCACTTAGTCTAGTATGTTGCAAGAAATGATACATGAAAGGAATGTGTTTTAAAACGTTCATTGTTAGTGCATTAAATACATATTAGAAAAACGAAAATTGTGGCTACAAGTTTATTCATTCACAATTTCTCCTGTAAGATTGCTCTGTTAGGATATGGTCCATTATAAGATTACATTCTGTTTGCTTTATTAATAATATTGTCCTGCAGAATAATTGATATTTACTTTTGAATTGATTGTAAAAAACTTGTATAAAGTACACAATGCATACATTTTCACATCGTTTTCCATGAATCCATCGGACATGTACAGTTATAGCCATGATGGATCAGTTACAATTTTCCGCATTGTAAACACGGTGCGTGGCTTGGCACACTCGTTGATGGTCTCACCACAGAATATACAAAGAAAATATTACAATTTTCACGGTATCACGCTAAAACACGTGTGACGTAAATGCAAGTGTATCTTCGAAGGCGCCTAAAATCTAATTCAAAATGTTGATTTTCATCTCTTAAAAATGCTACTCTTTTTATACTGTTTCCCTTTTAAGAATATAAACTACGTTGCCCTTCATTTCATGTTATTTTCTCTATGATTAGTATGGTACAAATATGAACCTGAAAAAGAATATTTGAAAACGATCATTTATAATATGCATTAGTACCATGTATTAGAAAGTGAAAATTCGTGTGGCTGACCGGCAAGGCGCAAATCCATTTTGAAACGTGGGGAGACATCAATGTGCAGACACCTTGAATATTGCTTATTTGGGGTGGGTCAGGGCCCGCCTTAGGGCCCTGTAGGGTCGGGGCAAAAGCCGGCGGGGTCAGGGGCGGAGCCCCTGAAGCTTATAAGATCTGTCGTATAAGGGCCTATTTTGACACTCTGGTAATCACGATTTTTTTTTCCCTAAAATGGACAGTCAACGATAATATAAAACTGCTTTATTTTCCAAATTAGTGCCTTGCACTATGAATTGGCAACAGCGTCATTTCAAAACATTGATAACTTGTCACGGTAGGAACGCCAGTGTTAAAATACGCATAGAAAGACGGGCTTCTAGGCATGGTAAATATATTCTATCAAGATTATAGTTCGGGTTAGTTATCCTTGCAACCGAGAAGGGAGATATGGAGGAGGATCCACCCTCCCATGCACGTAGGGCCATTTTGAAAACTTACGCCTACAACGATGGGTTTTCTTGACAGGTTAATGGCGGGTTTCACCTGCCCTGGCGTAAGAAAACAAATGCATTTTCACATTTAAAAATCTATATTTTTGGCTCAATTAGTAACAAATTACATCGAATATTTCGTTCCACTTTCAATTCGTTATTCTGGCTAATTAGACAAATTATGCTTTTAGGGAGGATCTGGTTTCCCTTTCCCCTTTAAGGAAATTTACATTTTTGGTCGGGGAGTTTACCCTCCGAGTAAGGAAAAAAACATTTTCACTTTAAAAACTACATTTGCGGTACCTTTTAGAGAACAACTAATACCGAATCATTTCATACACTTTCAATTCGTTAATCTGGCTAATTCGACAAATTATTTCCGATAATAGCTTTGGGAAGGAATTCTGCAATTGGGCGTGTTTCATGGAAGAGTTTTGAAGGTGATTTTCACGACACTGCTTATATAAGCTACTAAAATCATTGCGATCTGACTTGGATGAACGCCTCCATGGTTTCCTCCTTTAAAATTTACATTTTCGGCGGGGTTTTCCTCTCCGGGCTTGAGAATAAATTGATTTACACGCTTTAAAAAATTCTTCGTTTTGGGCCCCCTTTAGAGGACAAATTAAACAATATTCGTAATTTTGGCTAAGTTGACAATGTTTGCGGAGGGTGTTGACGAGCGGGTCCCCATCCAGGCGTGAGAAAAAAGATGATAGCCTTATACTTTAGCAAGATTTATCATCATATTATTAGAGTATTTGTTATAGGGCATACATTTTCACTTTGTCAGAATATTGATTAATGTCCGATTATTTTTATATCTATACTTATGCTGATTCTTACGTGGGGGAGGGCGCCGAGAGCGGATTACTCTCTGCTGCAGATAGTGTTCATGAAGTGGCTTTTCGGAATTTCTTAGCATACATTATATTACTATTTAACTGCAATTTTGCCGCGCGAGCGCCAGCGAAAATTGCCATTTCTTACTTTTCCTATCAAAAATTTCTGCAAATTGAAAAATCTGAAAACCTAATGAAAGAATAATTATTTTTAAAGTCACGCAAGGACTCAAAACCAATAAACGTACACAATATAAAATTTTTCCGTTGCTAGGCAACATTGTAATTTTGCTGCGCGGAGCGCGCCCGAAAATGTTGACCTTTACGTGCCATGCCAATAAAATATTGGGGCATCCATATTGTTTGGTCCCCCTCCCCTCTCCCCCCCGCCCAAACCTAGTGACCAAACGAAAAATTTATGTTTTCGAATACAACGCAAGACACTACAAATACTTAAATCTAAAAAACATATTCAATTTGCGGCGCACTTTGCCCTCGAGTTACATTGTTAATTTTATTTTATTACCACGCCAATGAAAAATAAATTTTGGGCGAAACATATTGTATCCCCCCCCAAAAAAAAGACAAATTGGAAATATGTTTAACAAACATGTGCGAGGCGTTACAAACTAACACAATGTTCAATTTTTGACGACTTTGCAGAAAAATTCCTAAGTAACATGTATTTACTCCAAATTGCGCGGGAGCGCCCAAAAATTTGACTTTTCTTGCTTCTTACCTCTCACTCCTCCCCCGCAAAAAATGACAAAATTTAAAATTCTTTACAATCTAATGCAAGAATATGGTTTTAAAAACTACGCAAAGGCCTAAATAATTAAGGTTTGCGTCGCTTGCGAAACGAAAAATAGTTATACCTATTGGAAATTTTGCGCGCGGAGCAGCGCCGGAAAAATGTACACTTTTATTACCAGGCCAATGGGAAAATATTGGAATATTGGCGACTTAATTTGATACGAAAAATGAACTGTAGTGTGGTGAGAGAAAAAACCACAGACTATTAAAATTTGATGTTATGCCACACATGTATGTTGACGTTTGCGCGAAAATAGTTATCCGTATATTGCCAATTTGCGCAGCGAGCGCGCCATAGTGTTGACCATTTTATTTACAGGCCAGTAAAAATATTGGGCACATATTTTACGGAAAAAAAATGAACTTATAGTATGTGAAGCAAAACAAAAACCACAGAAACTAGCCTTATTAAAATTTGATTATGCACACATGTAATTCGAAATTCGTGGGGGGGGGGGGGGGGGAATTTGATATTGTGTCCCCACCTTCAAATTTCGTGGGGGGGAGGCGGGACATGTCCCCCTGTCCCCCTGGATTTGCCGCATATGCTGACGCGGTTTTTCATTCTGAATCATTATGTAAATTGTCCCTGGAAAAGTAATTGTTATTCACTTTTGAATACAATTGTAGTATTTGTACAGTCCCAATACGTACCAATTTTCACATGTTTCCCATTGAATCCATTCGCCCGACAGCTACAGTTATAGCCATTGTTGAGATCATACAATTCCCTCCATTCTGACACGTGACTGGCACATTACGTTGATGTCTGGCAATCAGGAAGCTTATTAACACACAGGAATGCGAAATTATACATGCGTCACACTGTGTGGACATATATGCTGACTAAATGTCAATCATACTTCGGATTGTGTAATAACCTCACGTAGGCAACTTTAGAAATAAAAACAAACTACAGCGGCCGTCAATCCTGGGGGGAACGGCAGGGGGCGATCCCCGCGCGTCCACAAATGAAAAATATTGGGCGGGACGGGGGGCAAACATTTGCACTCAATAATTTTGACATTCTTTGAAAAATCACGATATTTGCAAGCAATATCCTGTTTTAAAAGCATTTGGAAAGCACCTATAAAACCATTAAAAATGGCATAAAAAACACTATAATTATTCATCTTTAATTATCAACTTTTTTATTCAAACATCTACAAACAGATGGTATTCCGATAATGTTTTATCGTCGGTTTGGATGGAAAGATACAGTCTAATAAATAGCAAAAAAATGTGGCGATATGGCACAATATTTGAAACCTATTAAAGTTTAGAGGTCTTAGTATAACAAGAAATCCTACCAATTTCGCATCGGCTCCGCTGTGAATCATCTGGACAGCTTACAGTTAAGCATTGTTAGATCGGTTGCAATTCCCTCACATGTGACACGGCGACTAGCACATTCCGTTGATGTCTTTCCAAAGACCATAAAAGAGAATATTTTAATTCATGTTATCACGTACAAAACGGAAAGGTGCAAATTTATCTCCAAACAGCTTCTAAGTCAATTGTTGTTTTATTTCACAATTTAACAACTCTGCGCTGTCGTGTTATCTCGCTCCCCATCACTGTTTACAGGTGTAAATGAAATTCTGAAAACAGTGTTGTAAAATAGTAATACTTGTATTGAAACACATAATATGTGCTTTAAAACGTAAAAATCTATGCTGACGGGTTCATTACACACTTAGGCTCCTTTAGATTGCAATTGCTTGATATACCGTCCATTTATCTCACTATCAAAGAAACAAGAAACAGACCAATCTTCTTATTTTGTGACCAGCCTAACGGAAAAACCGTCTAAATAGAACAGCTCTAATAAAAGAGCAAATGTAGCTGTATGGCAAATACTTGAAACCTATTAAAGTTTAGAGGTCGTAGTATAACCAGGAAACCTAACCAATACGATACGGCCTCCCTGTGAACCCGATCCGGACAGCTACAGTTAAGCCATTGTTGAGATGTACCAATTCCCTCCATTCTGACACGGCTGTACTGGCCATTCGTTGATGTCTGCAATCAGAAGCATTATTAACACACGGATGGGAAATGTATAAATGCGTTCACACTGTGTGGACATATTGTACTAAAGTCAGCATGTTTCCGGCATTGGTGTATACTTCACGTAGAACTGTAGAACAGAGTCGCCATCCTGGGGGGGGGGGGGAGGGGGCCGATCCGCCCAACCAATCGAAACATATGGGGTGGGCAAACATATCGATTTGCACCCCAATAATTTCGACATCTTAAAAATTAATGATATGACAATGCAAATATATGTTAAAAGCATTGAACAGCACTATAAAACCACTAAACATGGCACAATATACTATTTAACACTCTTTGAGGGCATCGGCTTCAGGTACTTAGAGAAGACAATTCATTCCATACCTTTTTAATTCAAATGACAACATCACCGAAGATCCTACCAATGACATTCATCGTAAGATGAAGACACATTGAACCAACGAAATGAGTTGAAATGTCTTTCTGTCGCGACAGCTTTGGATAGTTATAGAAAAGCGATACATTTTGAAACGCTTAGGACACAAAGTACAAAAACTCAGCAACCAAAGTGGTTAAACTATATAAAATTGTTTTTTTTTTTTAATTCAGATAAAAATGGGTGTGCGGAGCGTGCCAACACGTTTTGGACACTTTTCACTTGTGCCCCCCCCCCCCTATCCGAAACATAAGTCGACTCACCTGCCTGTAGACTAAAGGGGTTTCTGACCCGGAACTTGGAAGACATTTTTATGTTTGCTTTTTTATAGGTTTCATTTGCATTTTTTTTTCAGTTCACGAGAGTGGCATTTAGCACATTTTGGACAGAACTCACCAAATTTCAAGTGAAAACCACGTTTTCACACTGTTTTCCATTGAATCATTCCCGGGACAGGTACAAGTTATAGCCATTGTTGAGGTCAGTACAATTCCCTCCATTGTCAGCACGGGTGTACTCGCACATTCGTTGATTCTGTTCAGTAGAATTTAAAATGAAAAAAAAAAAATGAATGTTATAATTCAGGTCTCTACAATGCTGGATCATATTCAAACGTATTTATATGAAATAATGCAATTATTTAAAACCGTTCAGATATTAGGTCTGAACAGATTTACGAATGCGATTATTTTTGGACTAACCGATGATTTGACAGTTTTACGTATAGAGGTGATTCTATAGTCAAGTATATTACTTCATACTCCAGTGGCGTCAATCGGCCCGGCAAGGAAAAAACGAAGAAAAATTTTTTTTCGGTTTATATGTGTATAGACAGAGTTGCGATATGGAACATATATTTTTGCTAACAAAATGACTTTTAAATTTTCCGGTATTCACACTCAGGTGCTCATGGGACTTGTATATGTGACCGCCGCTTCCAAACCAACAAAGAAGTCGGAGATTATGATTCTCTGTAATAGACCAAAAAAAGTGTGTCATTTGGGTTGACCAACTCAATTTTCAAAGTTTGTCTATCTTAAAGGTAATCTTTTCTCTTTCTACCGCTCAAAATTCGGTGGGTTTAAAACGAAATTGAAACCTGAGATATAGGCCAGTTCTCTTCGGACCACGTTTTTCGGACATGTGCTTTCACAGGGCGCACCCTGATTGAACATAACTTTAAATCCTCTTTTCTTCCTTCTCAGTGAAACTGCACCTCCTAACTCTTCGTGTTTTAGTCCATTTTTAATAAGGTTAGACGGTCCATTTTAACAAGTATATATCATTTTAAAGCTAAGAGCTTACTCTTTTAAAACTATGAAGAAAAACAAAATTAATTTTGGCCTACTTTTTGTGGGTTTTGAGCTGGGTGCGTCACATATTAAGAAAGGTTATCGTACTACTAGAAACAAATGACGTTCAAATGCTCGAGCTTGTTGTAATCTTCTTGGGAGCTTTACTACATGTACATTCTAGAGTTCTTATTATAAAAAACAACATTAGCGTTCTATTTGTTTGAAACAAAAAAATGCTCAAATTCTTTGTATTAGAACACTGAGCGGCTCATTGGAATTAAATAGAAATGCTTTACGTAATACAGAACACATAATGGGTAAGTCACGGATGGATAAGGCCATATTAATTCCTCCATTCCCACACGGAGCACTGGCACATCAACCATTGTCTGCAAACAATAATTAAATGAATTAAAAATGAATGTCCTGAAATGTTTGCAGAGAAAATATCACATTGATGAATACAGTACTATCATCCGCCTCATGATTTCCAGACCTGAAAAACCATAACCATCGAGGATCAACGTCTCTTCAGTGTTTTGTTACTTATGTAGAGCGAAACCTGTGAAAAAACCGCCGATTCTAGACCTTTAACAGATCATTTTTCTTTTAAGATATTACATTCAGGACTGTCACTTTATTATTTTTCTCTGTGTAGGTTTGATGTAAGTGCGATTATATTTTTTTTACTGACTGTCAGCTATGTTTGATTCTCCTCCCCCCCCTTTCCGCCACATTTTCGTCCTTCAGCAAGGCGATTTAGGTTTATCCACATATGCTTGTTCCGCACAGGACTGGTGGAAACTGGTCAGGGGTGAATACTAGTAATAATACTTTTTGGCCTGCTGGAGTGAACCACTGTTTAGTCACTTACTACCTCAGCGTAACGACACCTTATCATTATTACGTTGATTATTATTATTATTATTATTGTTAGTAGTAGTAGTTGTAGATAGGAGTAGTAATAGTAGTAGTAGTAATATAGGTATGCATAGTAGTAAGTAAATGTGTAGAAGCAGTAGTAGTCACGCTAGAGTAGTAAGGTAAGTAAGAAGTAGTAGTAGTGTAGTAGTAAGTGGTAGTAGGTAGAATATTAGTCTAGTAGTAGTAATAGTAAATAGTAGTAGTAGTAGTGTAGTTGTAGTAGTAGAACATGATAGAAGTAGTATATAGTAGTTGTTAGTTGTAGTAGTAGTGTACATTATTATCATTATTATTTTATTATATATTATCATCATCATGTCAATCATTGTCACTGCTACATAGTATTATAATCATTTTCAATCTATTACTATAGTGTTATTATCTATTTATCATTATCCCATACCACCCCGCAATAGCGAATTTATGACGACTTATGAACGGTTATAATGTGAATATTAATGTTTTTGCACTGTTACGCATTTCCGTGGGATATACCACTCACAGTTTTGACCAGAATCATTCCACGATGTTATAATAGGCCTAATGGTTCGGTGGCTTCTCGATAGCTCTGGAATGCTAAAACACAAATTAAATTGAAGATGCAGCGATAAACATTGAATGACAATTGTCTCTGAGAAATTAAAGTCATAATGGGCATAGGTGTTGCGCTATCAATAATTCATTTGGAAAATGGATTTATGTCCACAAGTTATTATGAAAAATCGATTTCCCCTTTTTCACAAAAAGCGCAGTACAGCATACCTGTATCCAGGGGTTTTGCGAACCGCCCGCTGCATCTCCCACACCACCACCCCTTTTGCCAAGGGGGGCTGTTCACACTCACACACCCCTTTTCCCCGGGGAAAATGCCTCCCATTATTTGGAAAAAGAGTGTGTGTTTTAACTCTCCAGAACAGACGGAATTACTAACGGTATTTTTTAGGTCACTGGTGGGAAAATTTCCAGCAGCCGGGACTTGACCGATGACAAATTTTACGACCCCAAAAGATTTCGGCCATGATAAACACTTCCCTCTTAGAATTCCTGGCATACGGCCGGCGTTAGAATTACAATGAGTACCGTTACCACATACAACATGAGTACATTGGATACATTAAGCAGTATAATTGGAAGAGGCAGAATCTATACTGCCCCCCATGACAACAAGGGGATAACTGACGATTTTAGTGATTTCAGAAATACAGAGTCAAACGTGTTTTTTTAAAGCCTGAAAATACTATTACAGTGTTTTGTTTATCAAGTTAACATTATCTAATGATGTATTTCAAAGGTCTTTCAAGTCATATAACAATTTGCCTGACAATCAAGCATTTTTCGTTCAATTGTCAATTCATTGCTCATTAAAATATGAGAAAAGGTGAATGGAATGTCTGGAAGCAGACTAGGGCAAATGAAGCTTTGCCCATTTAAACTGTTAATATTAATGGAAAATCCTTTGCATATATTCTGACAAGGTGCTCTTAGCAACCTGACAGCTGGCTGGAGGCTTGACATATTGCAATTGATTTTTGGTATTTAAATTTATCAATAAACAGGTGAGAAAAAATAACTCTGCACTAGGTTTCAGAAGAAGAAAACATCCATAATATTGAATACACTATGAAATAGTCTACTTTCATATTTCAGATTTGGCTGAAGATGGCGTACAACAATTCTAAAGAAATTATTTTGAAAAAAAAGTAGTGGGCTTACCGTATCAAAATCTAAATCACTTATGGGGATAAGGGATAATTGAATTAGAATTATTAGGCATGCACTGCCCACCCACCTTGACATAAATGGAAACTGACACTTATTGGTGTATCGAAGGTAGATATGTAGAAACCTTTTTGTTAAGCCTTAAGAATACTATTCCAGTGTATTTATTTACAAGTTTATATGTATCAAATGTGGCATTCTGAAGGGTCTTTCAAAGTATATGATCATTTCCTGAAATCCCCGCATCTATTCGCTTCAATTGTAAGTTATGCCTTTATGTCGTGGGGTGCCCCAAAATTTGATTATTAAGAATACTGCTTACTAAATGGCAATAACATCACAAAACTTTTGTTACAGTTTCGCGTTCAAATTGCATTTATATTCTTTTTCAATATATTCAGACTCTTGAAAGGGAAATAAGTTACTGGTGTTGCATGGAAACCAAATCATTTCCTTGTAAACCAATTAAAACCATACTTTTATTTGAGCAGTTTTACATAACTTTTTACCAGCTTTAAAAGTCATTTAAACATGAACCAGAACAAGGTTGTCTTATTCAAAAATTAAACATATATGGCGTAATACTTGATTACTCTGTCCTGGTAACTAACAAACTAAAAAATATTCATGAAAAGACTTTTAGAAACCTCTTCTAAAATTTTCAGTAACCTCCACAATTTCTCCACGGGTCTCTCTTTCTGAAATTTTATGTGCTGCAGAATGCAAAATATGGCTTTCGTTTTCTTTTCTTTTTTTTTTTTTTTTAACATATGTTAATTGTTTGTTGCCAAATCAGACCACCATCTTGACTGACAAAAGTGCGTAAAATATTTTCAACCGGGGGGAAACTTTGAATTTTGAACATGAATACATGTCTGTTCAAAGGTAATGTATTTTCAAGATTTTGAAAACTTAAGAACCCTGTATCTGTTTACCATTTTTGTTGGAAAAAACAAAAAACAGTTTATGAGCCTATGTTTGTGATGCCAAAAGACGCATTTGGCCGCCGTGAATAAAAATTTTCACAACTTTGAAATCAAATGTTGTAGAAGTTCACAAAATAAGCATATATTAATTTATTATGTGTTTATATTTATAATTCATATCATAATCTTTCCAGTGAGACACATTTGCGATAATCTTTAAGTAGATACTTTCATGCGGTAACCCTGGAAATTACCCTGTGCATGTACAAAATGATTACTCCAAAAAAGAGCCCCTTCTACAGGCACAGTTAGTGCATTCTTATTGAATCCACTATAAGATTGATAGGACGCGTCAGAAACTGAATTTCCCTCTCTTTCACTGCAGAATTTTAATAAGCTCACAAGCTCACTATAATTGTATTTTATAAACAAAATAAATAAATAGGAGAAGAAGGCAAAAAGAAAGCCTTACTCTAATTTCTGAAGTGTAAAGAGTTTTTCACACTGTCTTCCATTGAATCCATTCGGACATGTACAGTTATAGCCGTTGATGAGATCGGTACAATTCCCTCCATTCTGACACGGTGTACTGGCACATTCGTTGATGTCTTTCCAAAGGTATAAAAAAGAAAATATTATAAGTCAGTTTATTACGCGAAAACACGTGAAAAAGCAATAAAAACATTTAATGTCCAATCTTTGGTTTATTTCCAATTTCACAATCCGAGCTGCGTGATTTATCTGCTATCACTATTTAGTGTAGTGTAAGAACGAAATTCTGAAAATGTGTTTCAAACAAGTATGTGCTTTGTGAAAATCTATGACAGGTCGGTTTATCATAATTTTCCCTGCCCCAGTGAAATAACCATCTGGTTGATTGTCATTATTAAGATGATATTCTGTTTTATTCTATTAGAAAATGATTATTAGCTTTTAAATAAATTGGGGTTATAATATACAGCGCATAGGGACGTTTGATAAGCTACGTGTTATGCGCGATACAAGAACTTGATATTATTATTATCATTATAATTATTATCATTTAATATTATTATTATTATTTTGTTATTATCATTATTATTATAATTATTATAAATACCGTTTTCACACTGTTTTCCACCGAATCCATCCGGACATGTACAGTTATAGCCGTTGTTGAGATCGGTACAATTCCCTCCATTCTGACACGGTGTACTGGCACATTCGTTGATGTCTTTTCAAATGAATAACAAGGAAAATATTATAAATCAAGTTATTACGCGAAAACACGTGGAAAAGCAAATTTTATCTTAACAGCATTTTATGTCCAATCGTTGGTTTATTTCCAATTTAACAATCCGAGCTGCGTGACTTAACTGCTGTCACTACCTAGTGTAGAGTAAAAACGAAATTCTGAAAATGTGTTTCCAAACAAGTTTAAAAATGTGAAAATCTATAACTGGTCGGTTTATCTGCATTTCTCCTGTCTCAGTGAATTTAACATCTGATTGATGGTCATTATCAAGATGATATTCTGTGTGATTCTATTACAAAAAATGATTATCAAATTGTAGAAATGGTAAAAGTCACAGTACATACCGTTTTCACACCGTTTACCATTGAATCCATTCGGGCATGTACAGTTATAGCCATTGTTGAGATCAGTACAATTCCCTCCATGCTGACACGGCGCACTAGCACATTCGTTGATGTCTTTCCAAAGGCATAAAAGGAGAATATTATAATTCATGTTATCACGGTAAAACACGTGAAAGGGCAAATTCATCTTTAAAGGCGTCTAAAGTCCAATTGTTGGTTTATTTCCAATTTAACAGTCTGGGCTGCGTGACTTATCTGCTATCGCTGTCTATAGTGTAAAAACGAAATTCGGAAAATGTGTTGTCAAGCAAGTAATACTTGTTTTGAAACACATAATATGTGCTTTGAAAACGTGAAAATCTATGGCTGACTGGGTTCATCACACACTTAGCTCCTTTAGATTGCAATGTTTGATAAATCGTCCGTTTATGTTCACTATCAAGATGTTATTCTGTTTGCCATTGTAAAAAAGTGATATCTGAAAGGCAGTTGATTATTAACTTTTAAATAAATTGTTGAAAAAGGTAAAAGTCACAATACATACTTTTTTCAAATTTCCCTTGAAACATTATATCAAGAAAGTACAGTGATTGCAGTGTAAAGTGTAGACATAGTTTGAAGAGATTGGTCTTGAATAAAAGAGCAACTTTGTAACATTATTGGATTAATCTGTGGTCATAATAGATGAAAAACCAAGATCAAACGTTTAGATAATTTTGTCCATCGTGCTTGCTAACAGTATTTACCTGATACAAGGAAACTGAGAACGCAACCTTTTCTACAGCATAAACCTTGAGCACTCTAAACTGCTTCCAATCTGCTGATCCCATTTGACATAACTGTCCTATCAATTTATACATCCTTCAATATATTTGGCTCTATGAATAAATTTCCTGCTGCACAGTTTTTAACTCATCATATCCACGTTACTGAAATATAAACTCACAAATTAGCAATACACACCGTTTTCACACTGCTTTCCATTGAATCCATCCGGACAGGTACAGTTATAGCCATTGTTGAGATCGGTACAATTCCCTCCATTCTGACACGGTGTACTGGCACATTCGTTGATGTCTTTCCAAATGCAATAAAAAGGCAAAGATATTGCAAGTCAAGTTACAAGGCAAATGAAATTTATTTTTATTTTTGGTAAAATTGCTGTTTGTTTTTTATTAAATGCGTCTAGTCTATTCTTGTATACTTTTCATTTTATTTTGGTAATATCCGACATTTACTCTTTAGTATTGTTTTTTGTGTCCATTTATTTGTTTATGTAATCCAAATACCACAAAGAAAACAAGTTGTTAAATATAACAGTGAAACACACCGATTAGAGTGTAGACACATACTGGTCCGGGTGTTTTGTCATAAATGTGAGTGGATACTAGCAAAGAGTATTCACAAATTTGCAATACATACCGATTTCACATTGGTTGCCAGTGACTCCAACCGGACAGCTACAGTTATAGCCATTGATGAGATCGATACAATTCCCTCCATTGTGACACGGGGCACTTGCACATTCGTTGATGTCTTTCCAAAGGTATAAAAAGAAAATATCATAACTCAGGTTATCACGCGAAAACACGTGGAAAAGCAAATTCATATTAAACAGCATCTAATGTCAAATCGTTAATCAATTTCAAATTTAACAATCCCATCTGCGTGACTTATCTGCTATCACTGTCTATAGTGTAAAAACAAAATTCTGAAAATGTGTGGTAAAACAAGTAATACTTGTTTTGAAACACATACTATGTGCTTTATAAATGTGAAAATCTATGACTGACCGGGTTCATCACACGCATCGCTCCTTTAGATTGCAATGTTTGGTAAACCGTCCGCTGATGTTCATTATCAAGACGTTATTCTGTTTGCCATTGTAAAAAAAAAAGCTGTTCCCTGCAAGGCATTTGATTATAAACTTTTAAATAAATTGCACAATTAATGTTAAAGTCACAATACATACCGTTTTCACACCGTTTTCCATTGAATCCATCCGGACATTTACAGTTATAGTCATTGTTGAGATTGGTACAATTCCCTCCATTCTGACACGGTGTGCTGGCACATTCGTTGATGTCTTTCCAAAGGTATAAAACGAGAAAATATCCATGTTCACACGATAAAGCACGTGACAAAGCAAATTCATCTTTAACAGCGTCTAATGTCCAATCGTTGGTTATTTCCAATTTAACAATCCGAGCTGCGTGACTTATGATCTGCTATCACTATCTAGTGTAGTGTGTTAGGAGTAGGACTATGCAAATAACTAAATCTGAATATGGTAATACGTCATGTGACCTTAAATGAACTCGGGTCTTGTGACCGAGGAGAATGCCAAGATGGGAGCTGAATAAAAGTCAAGGAGTCGGTAATTCTGTCGTAAAAATCGTCATTTGTGGCGTGATGTCGGCGTGACTGTCTTGTTTGTATGTTACGGGTGTGACGGGAATCTGTTGTCTGTTAAGGATTTGTTAGTCGGGCCCGTAACAGTTTGGGGGCTTGCCAAAGGAACTATCTAGATCCAAGCCGTGTCTTGATCATGATCGTGTCGTGGTCGTCTTGTCGTATAGGACTATACGGTATGTCGTAATGTGTGCGATGACGCACTAATGTTGTGCATAGATCTCGTGTGCGGAAAGTTTGTTTACAAAGTGCCGTATGCACGTTGTGTGTGTTAGATTCAGTTACATGGTGCATAGCAAATGTTGCTGTTGTTTGATTACGAGTATTGTAATCGTTTGTTGTGTGCTGAAATTTATGATGGAAGGATTTGTATTGTAGATACAAATGTCATAAATTTCGTGCTAGCTAGTAATAGTGATAATACTAGGGACTAGTGTGGCTTGTGTTCACAAGTGTTGGCGCATAACGATTAACGTTGACAACAGTGATTTATTCAGGATAAGACTGAATAAATGTTGCATGTAATATAACTGGTAACTACGAATCTGTGTTGTGCGAATATCTAGTAACATAGATTATCACACCGTAAGTGTAATCGGCTTCTAACAAACAGGTTATAACCGAACACAATTAGATCTGATCATGGCTGAATTCAGGGTAGAGGAATTTTTAGGTCAACAGTTGACCATCAGCCGTTTGAAAGGGCTGGTAAAGGCTAATTTGACGGCGGTGGCTGAAAAACTGGGAGTTGACTTGAAAGGGGCCACACGAAAGGCAGACATACTTAATGCTGTTGTTGAACATGCAGGGCTGGGCGCAGTATCCACTACAGAAAAGGGCAATGAACAAGGTGAAAGTACTGACACCAGTGAGATGGATGCTAAGTTAAAACTAGAGTTGGCTAAAATAGAAATAGAGGAAAGGAGAGAAAGACTCAAAGCTGTTGAGCATGAAAGGGAGATTGAAAGAGAA
>JZLH01S0079221.1:9223-20327 GCA_001188425.1 Eucidaris tribuloides | reverse complement strand
CTATTCTGACACGGTGTGCTGGCACATTCGTTGATGTCTTTCCAAAGGTATAAAACGAGAAAATATCCATGTTAACACGATAAAGCACGTGACAAAGCAAATTCATCTTTAACAGCGTCTAATGTCCAATCGTTGGTTATTTCCAATTTAACAATCCGAGCTGCGTGACTTATGATCTGCTATCACTATCTAGTGTAGTGTATAAACGAAATTTGGAAAATGTGTTTTAAACAAGTATGTGCTTTTAAAAGTGTGAAAATCTATGACTGGTCGGTTTATCTGAATTTCCCCTGCCCCAGTGAAGTAACCAACTGGTTTATTTTATGATTAAGATGATATTCTGTATTATTCTATTAAAAAATGATTAACTTGTAAATAAATCGTAGAAATAGTAAAAGTCATAATACATACCGTTTTCACACCGTTTTCCAGTGAATCCATTCGGACAGGTACAGTTATAGCCATTGTTGAGATCGGTACAATTCCCTCCATGCTGACACGGCGCACTAGCACATTCGTTGATGTCTTACCAAAGGCATAAAAAGAGAAAATATTATGAATCAGGTTATCACGATAAAAAACGTGAAAGGGCAAATTAATCTTCAACGGCGTCTAAAGTATTATTAATCATTGTAAATAAGCCAAGTTCCCGAATCTTATATTTTTTTTAGATTGGTTTATTTCTCTTCCAAATGAAATAGTCTAAAGTTATTGTGGCGAAGATGACACCTAATATCAATTTGTAACCACAAAAAACGCTCCTCCTTTTCGCAGAGAAATACGAGGTTCCACACAAGTCATGCATCACTGCTCTCACACCGTGCTGTGTAGGAAGAAGCGACGGACTGCTGTCATTGTTCACATTCACACTCGAACGCATAAAAGTAAAGACTGCGTTGATTTCTAGCCAGCTGGGAAGGTCAGAATACTGAGAAAAAATGGTGTTTGTGATTGTTTGTTTCTTTTGGCCAATTCTGCGGGCCTTATCCTTGCCAATAAAATTTGCTTTTTACATTTTTTGAATCCTCAGTCTTCCCGCTACACATACCTATCTTCAATATATTTATAGATGGCGCACTTTCATTTTATGAAGCGGCAAAGTCAGAAAAATTGGGAAGAAGAGGATCTTCCATGAGATTTTTTTTTACCAAAAAGGAAGTCTTTAGAATCAATTCCCCTTGTCATAACATTGACGTCGATCACATATTTTGATCTAACCTTAAAACAAAACCCTTTGATTATCATAAATAAAGCTTGTAGATTTGTTACAATGACAAAAAAATGCGCCAAAAACGACGGTTTTTAGTTCCAGTTTACCATTGTGTTGCAAAACTGTAGACCATAAAGAAAGGAAAAGATCGCTTAGAAAATGATATGTCTCTCTAAAACCTTAAAGTTGATTTACAAACCTACCAGTTCACTTCAAACAGGGGGGATTTTCTATCCGAAAAAAAAAATGAAAGCAAGGGGATTCCTAATCTACTCTATTTTGTACGGAAATTGACTCAAATTAAGGGTGGAATATGTCTATTCACTCTGTTGAGAGTGATTTTCACTATTGTCATTATTAAAACGCATGAATAGTAAATGACTTGTTATAACATATATTAATATACGTAGTTGCAGCATTATTCGCCTTAACGAGATTGCATTTAATTATTCATTTATTATCAATATTCACTATTTCACGGTTTATATGTCATAGACAGAGTTGCGATACGGACATCATATTTTTGCAAAGCAAAATGACATTTGAATTCTTGGTATTCCACACTCATGTGCTCATGGGACTTATATAGAAAGGTTACGTAATAATGGAAGCAAAATGACGTTCAAATCTCGGCTTGTTGTATCTCTTCTAGGGACTCTACTACTGTATATTCCAGAGTTCTTTTTAAAAAAAAACGACATTAGCGTTCTATTGTTTGAAATAAAATAATGCTCAAATTCTTTGTATTAGAACACTGAGGGGCTCATTGGAATTAAATAGAAATGCTACGTAATAACAGAAACAAAATGGCGCTCAAGTCACGAGATTGGTAGGCCTATAATTCCCTCCATTCCCACACGGAGCACTGGCACATCAACCGTTGTCTGCAAAACAATAATTAAATGAATTAAAAATAAATGTCCTGAAATGTTTGCAGAGAGAATATCACATTGATTGATACAGTACTATCATCCGCTTAATGATTTCCAGACCTGAAAATCACCGTACAACATCGAGGATCAAAGTCTTGAGTAGTTTTGATAACTTATGTAGCGAAACCTGTGAAAAACCGCCGATTCTAGACCTTTAACAATCATTTTTATTTTGCACGATGTTACATCAGGACTGTCACTTATTATTTTTCTCTTGTGTAGGTTTGATGTAGTGGATTATACTTTTTTCTGACTGTCACTATGTTTGATTTCCTCCCCCCCCCTCCCGCACATTTTCGTCCTTCAGCAAGGCGATTAAAGTTTATCCACATTGCTGTTCCGCACAGGACTTGGTGGAAACTGGCCTGGGGTAATACTAGTAATAATATTGTTGGGCCCTCTGGGTGAACACTGTTTGTCACTTATTACCCTCGGTAAACCAGACACCTTTATCATTATTACTTGTATTATTATTATTATTATTATTATCATTATTATTATTATTATTATTATTATCATTATTATTATTATTATTATTATTATTATTATTATTATTATTATTATTATTATTATTATTATTATTATTATTATTATTATTATTATTATTATTTATATTTTATTGTTGTCGTAAGTAGTAGTAGTAGTAGTGTAGGAGTAGTAATAGTAGTAGTAATAATAGTTTGTAGTAGTAGTATAGTGTAGATAACTCGTAGTATAGTAGTAGTAGTAGTAAGAAGCTAGTGTAGTAGTAGTGTAGTCGGTAGTAGTAGAGTGTAGTAGTAGTAGTAGTAAAGTAGTTGTAGTACTATTATTACCATTATTATTATTATTATTATCATCATCATGATCATCATGATCAATCATTGTCACTACTAAATGTATTTTAATCATTTTCATCTATTACTATTAGTGTTATTATTATATCATCATTATCCCATACCACCCCGCAATAGGAATTTATGACGAATGAACGCGTATAATGTGAATATTAATGTTTTTGCACTTTACGCATTACACGTGGGATATACACATCACATTTTTGCCAGAACCATTCCACGATGTATAATAGGCTAATGGTTCGGTGGCTTTTCACAAAAGCAATACAGCATACCTGTATCTAGGGGGTTTGGGAAGGTGTTCAAACACCCCCTTTTGCAAAAGGGGGTGTTCACACTCCCACACCCCCTTTTCCCGGAAAATGCTCCCTTATTTTGGAAAAGAGGTGTGTTTTAAATCTCCAGAACAGACGGAATATAACGGTATTTTTTAGGTCACTGGTGAGAAAATTTGGCCGTGCAAAACGTTTCAGCAGCCGGGCTGACCGTGACAAATTTTAGACCAAAGATTTGGCCACAGATAAACACTCCCTTTTAGAAATTCCTGGATACGCGGCTGGAATACAATGATACGTTACCACAATACAAATGAGTACATGGTACATTAAGCAGTCATATTGGAACAGGCAGAATCTATACATGTATAGTAATAGCCACGCCGTGCATAATGTATAAAAGTACGACAAATGAAAATAAGCTACATGTATATCCCTTCAGACAAGACAATATCCAATATTGTATCGCGCCTGTCCTGTTGTGACAATTATTTATTTTTAATATGAAATGCTTGACTGGAAAATATATGAAAAATAATTAATGTAGATCGTAGAAGTGTATAATGACGATCGTATTTTGCTCGCGTGCAACTCAAGTTATATGACAATAATTGATTACAAAGTTATTTGTCAGAAGAGATGTCATTTTGATCGTATAGTCTCGCCTCGCCTCCATAATTTGTGGGCGACACGAAAATCAACCCTTATTACATTAAAGACAAAGGCTAACACTGTGGAACTGCAATTTAAAACATATCAAACTGTGATATCTGAGCTACATAACTGTTTGGACAGTTTTGAAAGTAATGCTGCCACTGGCAAGATATGCATAGATGAACAATTTCCAATGGGACGGAGTATAAAACAGCCTAAATCTACACACAGTAAATCTATGGGAGGAAATGGGCATGGTGAATCTGGTCAACCTCAGTAATTGTAGATTTTCACTTTTTTTCAGGCACTAGATAAATAATCATTTTGAAATACATTTTTCCAGGGCTTCATATTTAGACCCTATCAAAGACACCTTTAGCATGGAGGATTATATGTGGTCATTGCAAGAAAGTTACGCAAAGCATACATTATAACATGGGTGGCGCCACTTGAAAGTAGTGATATTCATAAGATTTTGGGTGATTTACGAAAATGTGCCCTTCCCCGATGTTTATGTGGTCGTTGTCAGCCTGTGGCTTTAAAACAGGAAGTTACGCAAAGCATAATATTTATCTCGCCTGCATCTCCAGTGACATCGCGCTTTTAAAGGCAAAGACAGCATTGTGAATAAAATTGATTTGAACTTTTATTAATCTAGAACGACTTACTGGTTTCGCAGTTTTTACCCGTGAATCCAAGCGGACAATGGCACCTGTACGTTTCGATGGTTTCTTCACACCGGGCATCATTTCGACATGGATTACTGAAACAGTCTGACAAAAACGAAAACAGACTCGAGATAAATTGCAATAAAGGTAGTGGATCCAAATTTTAGGCCTAAACATTATCACTGTGTAAACACGGTTGTATTAGAATAAACCTCTAGCATCGAATAGGTGTTCAATCCATATTCGATCTATCCGTTCTGTTCTCAAATTAACCCCTTAAAGGGTGACTTTAGCATTTGTCATTTATTTGTATTTATTTTTCAGAGAGTTGAGTAAGCAAGAGCGTCACGATCTTCTCATAACTTCCTAATTCAGCTCTTTATCATGGTAACATTAAAAAAGCAATGATTAGATCGGGTACATAGATTCACGCGGCATTCAAGTTCATCTGGTTTGGGTGGGAGTGCGGAGGCATAAATATCAGCAGCGCCCAGTAGAACTGTTCTATTTTTTTCATCCAACAATCGAAACATCAATCATTATCAAAAAAGACATATTTAAGTAACGATGGGAATTTAAAAAAATGCAGAATTACGACAAATTAAATTAAACACAACAAAAAAAGTTACTAACCCCTTTTTCAAAATACTATAACTTTCAAAAAGAACGGTGTTGAGCACAATAATTTGACAAGGATGTTCCTGCAATAATTGACTAAATTCTGTGACAAAATATGATTGGTCTGTCAAGCCATGCATGAGTGAGCACATATTCAAGGCAAAAAGTCACTTTTCAAAAGTCACAAGGGTCATTTTGGTGGGTTTTTGATGCAGAATTTTGACAAATTCTGTTTCTGGTGAATGATTAATCGCTATGTATGTTAATCATCTATCGTTTGATCCTCCCATACCTCCTTTGACACTTTTTGCATATTTTACGCTTCGGTGAGCGCAATTTAAAAATGTCCCCCCTTTCTCGATTTTGAAATTGTAAAATCCATTAAATTTACTGCAAATATTTAAATCCGAATTTTTGCAGCAAAATGTATCTTTACGTGTTTTACGAACATAGGAGGTTATAACCATGACATGGTTGAGTGAGCACACTTTATAAATAAAGGAAAAAATGTCATTATTTACCATTATTTTGGCATAAGAGATGACTCATGTGACTTTTAAAAAGTGGCATTTTCACCTTTAATGTATGCTCATTCATGCATGACCCAACAGACCAATCACATTTTCACACAGAAGTTAGTCAATGAGTGTAGAAACACTCTTGCCAAATTATTTTGTACAAACTTGTTTTGTTAAAAAGTTATGACATGTTGAAATGGGGGATAGTTACTTTTTTGTTGTGTTTAGATCAATTGAAAAGGCACATAAATTAACCGTGTGTTTTCTGTGTGCACGCGCGTGTTTGTATGTGTTTGCGAATATGTGTGCGTGAGAGAGAGAGAGAGTGTGTGTATATGTGTGTATGCGTGTGTATGTGTATGTTTGTGTGTGTGTGGGTGTATTTGCGCGTTTGTGTGTTTGCGTGTGCATGTCTGTGTATTTGTGTGTGAGTGTGTGTGTGTGTGTGTGGTGTGTGTGTGTGTGAATGTGTGTGTGTGTGTGTGTGTGTGGTGTCGTGTGTGCTGTGTGTGTATGCGTGTGGTGTGTGGTTTGCTGGTCTGGTTACTTGGTCGTCGCTGAAATTCCATGCCTGACATAACCATCCCTTCCTCACCACTGGGAGCGGATTCACGCCAACGAAATTACCCGGGGAGGGCGTCACTCTCACATCTCTACGCCGTTTACAGGGTGCATATTCTGAGGTTGTTGGACATCGGGTAGAAGACCGGTGGGAGATGACTCCTCCGGTCGCGAAACAGCACCCGGAGACATCAATTTATGCTGTTAACTTACCCACGAGAGTTCCGCGCAATAAATCTCGAGCAACTGCTTCAGCTGTGGAGCACCGTTTCACGCACAAACCAAGTTTCGACTGCAGTCATAATCGCTTGGGATTGGTTTTGACAAACCTTGCCGTTTGGTAGTCGCATCTTCCTACACATTTTTTCATGGAGTTGATGAGATCATGCTCATGCCTGACACGGTCCGTTTCTGTTGTTTTGGAGTTGAAGTTTGGAGCTGCACACTTGCGAAATGATATTACAATCCATGTTGAAGAATAGAGTATTTTTTTTAGATGTAGCGGGAGGGTACATGTTTGCTGATTGTAACAAAATACTTCCTCCAGAACATTGTAGGTACATTATTGATTTTGAGTTTTGTAAGATTAATGTTCAGCTGGTTTGTGGGGAGTACGTTTATTCCACAACGGATTAAATCGACAAAGTCACACTAAGTTTTAACACCTATTAAGAGCCCTTGTACATTTAACCAGAAACTCAGCAAACAAACATAAACAAACATTACAAAACTCATCAAGGGCTATATCTTACTCATTGGATATAATCTGAAGATTCAAGCTACCTTAGGGACAGATAAAAGCGATTTTGAGCCAAATCGTTCAGTTGAGGACACAAGCATGAAATTTAATGAAAGGAAATAGCGCAAATCACTCTTTCAGAAAAGATGCCTGGCCACGAAAAAACCAAGATGGCGGGCCATTTTCCAAGATGGCTCTGCCAAGTGACAACATAATATGAGATATTTGCAAGTTTTGTGCTGATGTGGACGTCAAAATGAGTATACAATTTAATTTGACTTGGGGTAGATGTCCATCATAGGGACAAAAGGTCATCAAAAAGGTCAACAGTCATTGGCAGGGTCAATGACCTGTTTGAGTTCAATGTTAGTTTTGACAAGTGTTCTATCATAGTTGCCCTCAATTGCACAATTGGATCAAACTTGCGGGTGTAGATGTCATAAAAGGGAGCTTAAAGGTCACCAAATTAGGTCAAACGTTCACTTGGGTCAATGGAACTTTTTGAGGCCAAATGTTGAGTTTGAAGCGAAGTTCTTATAGTTCCAAATTCTTGCCATAATTTGCATTAATTGTGACCAAACTTTGGATTGATGGAATGTCTCATAGGAATCGTGAATGTCACCAAAAGGTCAATAGGTCAACTGCAGGGTCAAAGACCTTTTTGAGCCCAATGTTGCTTTTAAGTCAACGTTCCTTATGTCCCGGGGTAAAAAACTTTGCCCTCTCTTCGCCGCAAATTTGGACCGATACTGGTGTGGAGTCCATAACGAAAGCTTGGAGTCACTGACAATAGGTCATATAGTGTCGCAGACAGGGGCTCATAAAGCTTCTTTGAAAACCCAAGTGGGGGGGGGTGATAACATTTTCTAGTAATTTGTATGTACGCTCGAAATCTGCAAGACATATTTTGGCCATCACTCTTGTTATCTGTTTACCGGTAGTGACAACGTTACCTGCCAAATTGCTACTGTTTTATGTTGCCTCTTATCTGTAAATAGTTTTGTCTTGTCTCGTGTGTTTCAGAACATGATTGTCTGTATTATGTTGCGGTTATTTGTCCGAATGTTTAATTCACGTGTCAAGACTAACCAAAACGTGGCCTCTTAGTTGAAAAAGGGCCACCAGTAGAGATTAGATTTCCTTAAGTGCAGAAAAATTAATTAACATTGTCAATTGTTATTTCCGTAAGATAAGGAATTGGTTAAAAGGGTGAACAGCGCCAGTAGTTTTACAGCAAGATTGGGAACCAGAAGGAAGATATAAATTGTGGTTAAAAAACAGGGTGGTTCTATGTTATGGCGTTGATGGAAGCCGGACACTTTTCCCTAATGGTGTAAGAATGACTGTAGATGAATAATGAGAGTGTGAAGAATGTGGACCCTAAGCTACACCCCGCTCTATACAGTTGCTTCCTGTGATTAATTTGTGTCAGGCACCCAGAGGTGGATGTGATTCAATGATAGTAAAGGGTAGTTTAGCATTCAAGTGTCGGACATGTGAGGTTAAGATAGATATTTTTTTTTTTAAGTTATTACTTTTGAGTTGGAATTATAAAAGTTGTGAATTGATAGGCCAATTAACGTCAGGTTAACGTTTGCTAAGGAAGACGATGCAAGGTGAAAGTGGATTCATCCATGGGTGATTAACACTCATCAAAACGTTCTATCATAGAGGCTTTCTTTCACAGTGTGATACCAAGTTGAAGTGATTTAATTGCAAAAAGAATGAAACAATTACCTCATTGATATTGATTTATGCGAATTCAGGAAACGTAAGAGATCTCTTAGTTCCAAGATTGGGGAGAGGGATTATATACTTAATTGGTGCATCAGCTTTAACTTCTTGAATTTTTTCTATGTAGTGGACCAATAACTTTTATGTTCAAGGATGAGTAATGCAGATACACTAGGGTATAAGATGAATTTTAAATGTATTTTGGATCAACTAGACTCCTGGAATATACATTTTAACAGCTCTATGTTATGTCATTTGAAGAGTTTGTATAAGAGATCATAAGAGATTATTGGGGCAGATACTGTTTTACCTGTTCAGTTATGTTTACTTTTGTGAATTGAAGGTAACAAAATTTAATGGCAATGCTTTTCTGAATAGAAGGTGGTGGATCAATCAAAGCATCTCGACATAGTCGACGACGAAGTGTATTAGTTGCACGACATCGGTATTGCGGCCATCTTAGAAAATAGCACATATTCCGATTTTTTTTTAAAAATTATATTCAACTGTCGTGCAAGGTCATTTGACCACATTCTAATCATAAAACGTCTCAGTCCTCATGAATGAATGTGGTCATCTGGCACGCATCTTGGGAAATACTGCCTTCTTGATTTTTTTCTGTGGCCAGGATTTTTTTGTTCTATACATGGACATAAGCTAGAATCGGTGCTTAAAAAAAACTTAGCATTGGGCCTCATAAAGTTTTGACCCTGCCAATGACTTTGACGTTTCTGGTGATATTTAAGCTCCCAGAGACATCTACACCAATTTAGTTCACAATTGGCGATCGGGGGCATAAGTTATGGACATTACTATAAAGCCGCCCCAAATAACATAGCGCTAAAAAAGGTTGTTGACCCCCAGGACGCTTGACCTCTTGGTACCGTTCAAGTCTTCTATAGACAGCTACCACCCAAGTTTGGCCACAATGTGCAAAGGGACAAAGTTAATGGAGCCATAATAGATCCTTACCCATAAGATTGACATTGGGCTCAAAAGGCTTGTGACGCCCTGCCATGGATCCGTTGACCTTTCGCGTGAACCTTATAGCTCTCATATGAGACATCTACCACTCCAATTTGATCACGATGTGGAAATGGGAGCAAAGTAATGGCCATAATAGAAACGTGCTCAAAACTAAATTAACCTATGTTTTAAAATGGTCATTGACCCCTGAAAGGTCCGCTTATTGACCGTTATTTGACAGCTCAGCTTCTATGAGACTCTACACCAAGTTGATCACAACTGGAAAAGGGCAAGTTATGGAAATTATAATAGAAACTGCTCAACAACACTTAACATTGTGCTCAGAAAGTCATTGAATGCCCGGCCTCTGACCTTTGACACTTCCTTGCGACCTTTAGAATGTCCTATAAGTCTTCTCTCACTAAGTTTTAAGTTGAAATTTTACTCAATTTGTGACACATATCAACAAAAAAAACTGGCAATATCCATAATGATTGTCATCGCAGCCATCTTGGAAAATGGCCGCCATCTTGGAATTTGTCGTGTCAGGACTCTTATTTCTGAAAGAGCGACCTAACTATACATGTGCCAATTCATGCTTGATACATCAACTGAACGATTCTAGGGTTATTGCTTCTCACTACCTGTTAAAAAGTCGAAGCAATATTGCACCAACAACGTGGGGATAGCAGAAGCTCATTGCATCATAGTAAATAAACACATTATAATTGGAACTATATAATCATTAATTCAGGGAAAGAGGTAAAAGAACTATGTAACTATACGATGGCAATGTTCCCCTGGACGCGGTTTGCCACTATCTCCTAGGACTCCCCACCCCACCCCATCCCCCATCTGAGTTCATATTTGTTCCATTTACTTGCATTTACTTTTAGTTATTTCCGAAAGTGTTTTTAAAAAACCTCTTACATGACACAAAAATAATACAAAATAATAATATCTATTTCAAGCAGTTCAATAGAACATACATGTAAGCTACATAGAGTATATATAAGAAATGAAATTTGATTAAATTCAATAAATATTTACTCAATTATCGTGGTAGCAACAGCCAACACAAACGACGCACAAAGTTCAGGTGCTCCATGCATTTCTGAAAAGAACAAAAAAGAAGACGTACCTTAAAGATCCTATGTAATTGTGTGTTGTGTGTGTGTGTGTGGTGTTGTGTGTGTTGTGTGTGTGTGGTGTGTGGTGTGTTGTGTGTGTGTGTTGTGTGTGTGTGTGTGTGTAGTGTGATGTGTGTGCTGTGTGATTGTGATTATGTGTGTGTGTGTATGTTGTGTGGTGTGATTGTGTGTGTGTGTTGTGTGTGTATGTGTGTGTGGTTGTGTGTGTGTGTGTGTTGTGTGTGTGTGGTGTGTGTTGTGTG
>JZLH01S0079165.1:73839-90356 GCA_001188425.1 Eucidaris tribuloides | reverse complement strand
TAGCTCTTCTCTGAGCATGCTGAGGATTCATTACTTGTGCACATCACTTGAAATCTTCTGCAGCATCGGTCTGCAAGGCATTAAACATTGACTATAAGATTACAATTCTGTGCGCAAATGCATTTTTGACCGATCGTACAGAAGTGGTCTGTGCTCAATCATGCGTGAAATACTTTCAATACCAACAGTATCATCAGATAGCTTAGGTCCAAGGTAAAATATTCGTATCAAAAAATAATCTCAAAATCAAGAATGAAAAATTTTTATGATTTTTTTTTCTAAGTGTCTACTTTTTTTTGATACACACTGTATAATTACAATACTAGGATGTATAAATTCCAAATTTTGAATGTTGTGTTTTTAGTTTAAGTGGCAGTACCAAGGGTGGCCCTGTTTGAAAAAAGGAGAAACTGCAGTAGAAGCACATCCTCTTTCAACATTTTCATTTACTAAATTGAACAAATTGTATTTATGTGTAAGATTTTTTTGTAATAATTCAAAAAGTATACCCTGCCAATTTGATTTTTTAACATTTGTTGCAGTATCAAAACATGTTTGCTATGAAATTCTGTGTTTTCTAATTTCAGCTTCTTGATATTTTTACCCATATTCGAAAACACAGTAACTTTATGGTCTGAATCTGACATTCCTTCACTGTTTCCTCCGTGTCTTTTCCCAGTTGTCCGTGATGACAATCAGAAGTCGAAAGGCTTTGCCTTCGTCCGTTTTTACACTGAGCAAGATCAAGAGGCGGCTATCCTTCAGATGAATGGGGCGGTCGGACCGGCCGGGGTGACAATGAAAGTAGACAAGGCAATGCCAAAAAGGTGAGAGAGATAGACTGCTTCTAAGGTCTGGAACAGTTTCCCCAAACAATGTTGTTGGAACAATTTCTTGTACGGGACCAAAGTCTTTTAACAGCTATGTACGCAGGGTTTTTTTTTGGGGGGGGGGGTAGGGGGGGATAATGGCAATTTATAAATCGAGTGTAAATTTCCCCTGTTGATAGTAAAAGTTTTGTTGAGGTGCTGTGACCCATTTGATTGGCCTTTTGGGTCCGTGCTGTTTTGGTCGGCTGTTTTATTTTTTGCATCACAATTGTACAATTTGTTCTCTTAGTTAATGTAGCAGAGGGACATCCCTCAGTTGATCACTTGTAAAGCTGGCAGGTGTATATCAGATATTTTCCTACAAATTTGAGATTTTATCACAAAACTCTTATTCCCGAATTTTTTTTAACTTTTTACTGATTTATTTATTAGTCTGATTTATGATTATTGTGCCTCTGTTCAAAGCAACTTTAAAACGCAAGTTTAGTTGTTTTTTTTTTTTGGGGGGGGGGGAGTTTTTTAAATTTTTTTGTATTTGAAAGCTTTATGCCCAAAGGTCATATCACACCAATAACAGATTCTGAATGTCTTTCTTTTTTTTAAAGTGATAGGCTAACATTGTGGAGCTTCAACTGAAAAAATGTCAAACTTTGATATCTGAGCTACATAATAGTGTTCAAATGGACAAATAAACACCCTAGAATACAAAAGTTCGGAAAGTTACTCTGCCAATGGCAAGTTATGCATGAATAAACAATTAAAACTTGGGGCGAGTTTTAATAGCCTAGGTGTGCACATAGTAAGTCTAGGGGAGGAAATGGGCAAGTGAATCTGGTCAACTTACGATGTTCACTAATTTAAAGCACTAAATAATCATTTTGAAATACAATTTTTTTCAGGGCTTCGTTTTTAGACCTCAACAAAGACACTGGTAGCGTGGGGAATCATGTGGCTCAGATTTTTTTAACTGTGGTAAATGTTAGCCAATACCTTTAAAATCAATTATTGAAAAATCTCGGGGGGACCCCAGAGATTTTCGACCAGTGTTGTCACCACGCCGGGCGGCGCCAGGCGGAGCTACCCTGCTCTCAAAATCTCCGCTGTTGCTTACGGTAAAATTCAGCCTTGCTGCCCGGCACAAATTCTTAGATTTCTGTGTAATTGAGTGCTTATAAGTTGCAATAGCTCTGCTCGCTTTGCCTGCTATGCTTTGTAATCACTTTTTACCCGGTTCTAAAATCACTGTGGTGACAACCCTGTTTTCGACTATATTTTACAATATAAACACAACAAAAAAAGTAACTACCATAACTTTTTAACGAAATAAGTTTCAGCAAAATTATTTGGCAGGTATATTCCTACACTCATTGACTGACTTATGTATAAAAATGTGATTGATCCGTCAAGCCATGCATGGGTGAGCATGCATTGAAGGCAAAAATGTCACTTTTCAAAAATCACAAGGGTCATTTGGGGGAATTTATGATACAGGATTTTGACAAATTTTATTTCTGTTGAATGATTAAGTGCTATTTATGTTAATCGTCTATCGTTTGACCCCCCTTATACCCCCCCCCCCCCCGGGCACTTTTCGCATATTTTAAAGCTTCAATGAGCTCAATTAAAAAATTTCCGTATTTCTCATATTTGGAAATTGTAAAAACATCAAGTTTATTTTGAAAAAAAATTGAAATCCAGTATTTTTCAGCAAAATGTATCTCTACATGAATTATACGAACAATAAGAGGTTGTAACCACGTCATGGTTGAGTGAGCACGGCTTTATGAACAAAGAAAAAAGTGCCATTATTACCATTATTTTGGCATAAGAGATTTGACTCCTGTGACTTTTGAAAGTGCCTTTTGGCCTTTAATGCATGCTCACTCATGCATGGCTTGACGGATCACTTCAACATTTTTCACACGGTGTTAGTCAATAGAGAAATTACCCTGCCAGAATTATTTTGCTAAAACTCATTATGTTAAAAAGTTATGTTGTTTGAAAAATGGGACGGTAGTTACTTTTTGTGTTGTAATTCCTATAGATTGTGTGTAGCATCCAAGCGTTTAATAAGGTGTTAAAGTGATACTGAATTATACCTCAGCAGCATCAGACTCTGATCTTATCTTACTGAGGTATAATTCAGTAACCATTAAAACACTCTACTAAGCTTGGATGCTTATATGGGTAAAATTGATAGTCAAAAATCTCAGGGGTTCGCCCCCCCCCCATATACCATCTTTCACTGCTGCTTGCTTTATGTTCCCTCCTATAACTACAGAGAAAAAGAAGACTTGATATCAATACCAGCAGCGGAAGTGGTACCAGTACCAGCAGCAGCAGTAATCCCACGCTTATTCATGTCCAAACTCCAGTCCAAACACCAGTCCAAAACACCAGTCCGAAACGCCAGTCCAAAACGCCAGTCCATCCAGTGGACTATTGACCAAACAGGATGGTGAGTAACCAGCTTGATGTTACAGCCCCGGTTAAAAAGCGGGTTTCTCCCTCCTGTTGTTAAGCAATTTTAGCGGCATTCATGGTCTGACGGTAAAAAACGAACCCGCACAATCGTGTTTGCATAATACGGAACTAGATATTACCGGCATTCATGTCGGACTGGTAAAAAACGAACTTCAGCGATCGTTTTTCAACATCAATACACAGCCAAATATTAACATACTCATTAGTATATGGCTACCCCACCATTTTAAAAGAAAACTCTTGCTGTTTAAATTTTTTTTTTTTTTTGGCTGAGGTCGAAAAGTCGCGGGGTGAGGTTTATTACATGGGTGCGGTTTAGTACACCAGCAAATTACGGGTAATTGTATTATGAATTGGATGCTCCGAGACATTGCATAGAATCAAGTCAACTTCAGAAAAAAAGGTCAAATTTGAAATGTCCATGTTATAAAAATGATGTGCCTTCTATCAAAGTTATGTTGTACGTACAGGTTGTGTAGAGTTTGTAAATTTATGTAGCCAACAAAAAAAATATAAAGTAGATGTACAATCAGCCAGAGGCTATGTACATGATTTAACTGATGTCAGAATGCTTCGGTATTTCATCGCCAGTGCATTACGTAAATTACAATTTTTCAGATTATTTTTGGTTAATCTGTTCAAGTTGAAACTTCCATATCTTGTTTAGACATGAATGTTTTGAATACAATCTGTATTTACGCTCAAAATAATTTTTGCAAACGTGCGTGTTCACAGTACTGTTATACTATCACTATGGAGAATAACAGCCCATACCTATTCTCACAGGTCTACTGATGTAAAGACCATCTGGGTACCCCTTTTTGTGAGAGTGGGTATTTTTAATTAAAACCAAACCACACTAATGGAAATATTGTTAGATGGTGCAGTAATTCATTAATTTTATTGAGGTCACAAACTTTCATTACAGACCGTCATAGGTTATATTGATAAATATTTGGATATTTATTTAACCTAATCAGCTGGGCTTTTTTTTGGCTATGCTATATCTGGGTGGCGGGCGATCGCCCCCCCCCCCCCCCCCCCCCCCCCCCCCGCCCCCCCCCCCCAGATCTCAGCATCGATGCCGATCGCGCCGAAAAATCGGCACGCACGATTACCAAATCACATAATCTACAAGACTTCTATAGTTACATTTACTCATGGAATTAATTTCATATCAATTAATTATGCTAATTTATGCGCTAAAATCATAATTAAGCTGTAAATCACTCATTAAACTAATCAGGGGCTTTTTTGGCTATGCTTATATTGGGGTCCGCCCCCCCCCCCTGAATCTCGGCCGTCGACCCGCGCGATCGCGCCGAAAATCGGCACGCACGAATCACCCATCACGTAATGTACGAGACAGTATAGTTAATTACCCTGAATTTAATTTCACTACTTAATTAATTATGCTAATTTATGCGTAAAAGCATAATTAAGCTGTAAAATCATTAATTAACAGCCTCCACAAAATGCTAATTTTGCGTCTAGGACTCTCTTTTAAGTGTCTTAGCCAAAAGTACTTGAAAAAAAATCCGAAGAATATCGAAATGACATTTCCTATGGTATTTCATTGTTTTTGCTGAATTTCTTATGTATTTCTTTTGTTTTTCGTACCTTTTGATTTTCTATTGTTTTTTGCCATGAAATTTGTCGGGACACTTTTGCGATTTCATAAACAGCACAAAATTTACTTAATTTCAACCAGTAAAAGTAAAAATAATCATACAATTTACGAATTTGGCTGAAAACACAATTTGTATTGAAATTGCTACACAAAATCACGTTTTTGAGCGATTTTTGGGGTGACATGCAAGTACAAAAGTTACGTAACTTCGGAACCCGCTACCCGGACGTCGCAAATTTCGGTCTTAAACATATTGCTTGCGAGACTCGAGAGAAAAAAGTCATGAAAGCCGCGGCAAATTGCCTTCTCGACGTTGCAGACATATTGCGCGAAACGTTACTAGGGGCGGGCATGATTTCGCCCCCCCCCCAGGGCCTTTTTTAGGGGTTAAAGCTCCAACACTGCTAATTTTGTGTCTGAGACACTCTTTTTAGGCATCTTAACAAGTTTACTGAAAAAAATCTGGAATCAAAATTGATTTCCTATTGTATTTTATTGTTTTTTCAAATTTTATTATGTATTTCCTTGTTTTTTCAAACCTTTTGTTTTCGATTGTTTTTTTTGATGAAATTTGTTCGGCGACACTTTTGCTGCTTAAACAGCCCACAAAATTTAATTAATTTCAACAATAAAAGTAAAAATAATCATACATTAGAATTTGGCTGAAAACACATTGTATTGGAAATGTACACAAAATTCACGTTTATTGGACGCGGATTTTAGGGGACATGCAAGTACAAAAGGTTATGTAACTTGGGAACCGCGTACCCGGACGTCGCAAATTTGGTCTCAAAAGATGCGCAACATTCGAGAGAATAAAGTCATGAAACGCCGTGGCAACTGCTTCACGCGTCTAGGGGGTGCGGATTCCGACCCCCCCCCCCCAGCCTTTTTAGGGTTAAATATTATTCAAATGGATTTCTTTGATTTTTTCAACAACAACAAAATGATTTTTGCTACATATTTAGCTTGATACTAAGGAAGGATGACCTGAAAGCCACAAGGAAATCAAATGAATAAAAGTGAGATCTCAATGCAGAAAAAATTGTCTGTAAAGTGGAACAGCCTGGCATCATGAAGCAGCTGTTGTTGTGAATGATTACGTAAGTGGGCTTAATGGCCATAGCAACTGGGAGGCTGGTTACGTTAAATGATGCACCATGCTGGACCCCAGGGTATCCCATTATGTAGTGCCCTCTTGTGTTATAGTTGTATAGTAGTGGTGCAGGTGTTGCACTGGTGCACAACATACACTGTACAGACAAGCCTCAAGCACCAAACTGGATGAAACATACACCAATACATACACCAGCTGCAGTGTATATCTTGACTGAAAGGACATGTCTTAAATTGATTAACTTTTGGAGAAATGAGCATTCATTTAACAGTGCTGAATTATGGGAGAAACAATCGTTCATTTAACAGGGTCGAATTATTCTGGTGCCCTGATAGAGATTGATCCCTTACCAAGTTACACAACAAATTCACCTGTCACATTAAAGGTTAGTGACATGATTGGGAACACTTGAAAATGCCTCAAGAACCAAATTCGAAATATATCCCAACTATACACCAGCTGGAGTGGATCTCCCAGCTGAAAGTATTTGTGTCTAATTTGTTTACTTAAGGAGAATCAAGGATGAACACATTGGTATTTTAATTCTATTGGAGCATGATAAAAATAGGACCCATAGAGAGCCATACAGCAGGTTTGCCTGCCACAAGGGATATTGACATCAGTTATATTACAATGAATCAACGTTTGATTACAAGATTTTCACAGGAGAAACCTTGCATAGTTTACTTGATTCTAGTTTCAGCCCAAGTTGAGGACTACCCCCAATCATGTCATTTATCTTTAAGTACTGATGGTGATTGTTTAAAAAGTAATTATCATTTGACCCCGAAATTAAGAAGAAGAAGCAGAAGCCTTGAACAGTGTACTTGATTCTAGTGTAGAATTCTCCCGAAGTGAGAACTTTTCAGAATCATGTTATTGCTCTTTAATTGCTTCTAAAAAGTGGAGATCTCCTCAGGGTTGGTGATTAAATCAATCTAATTTAAATCATGATATTTTTTTATAATCAGTGATTTTTATCAAATAAATTGATTTATTTGATTTAACCCTATTTCAACTGGGCTATTTCAGACCAGGTTTTTACTGGGGTCAATTTGACTCCCCCTTCAGATCTTGGCCACTGATCGCGCGATTGCCGTGAAAATTTGCATGCGCATAGAGCCGGATGTAAACTACAGGACTGTATAGTAAAATTTAAAAAAAAATATATTTTTCCATTTTTTATGTAATTAATTATGCAAGTAAGTGCATGAAATTATGTTTTCGCCTATAACTCACTTACAATAGCTAGTAGAATACTAATTTTTGGTGAAAATAGTCATTCTGACATTTCTCACAATTATCTACAAAAAAATTGCCGAATTGCAATTAATTTCTTATGTATTTTATTGTTTTGTGAATTTCATATGTATTTCTTTGTTTTTTCGACCTTTTGTTTTTTATTGTTTTTTCGATGAAATTTGTCAGGGACACTTTTGCGATCATAAACAGCATAAAATTAGTTAATTTCAATCTGTAAAAGTAGAAATAATCATACACTTAAGAATACGGGCTGAAAACACAATTTGCATTGAAATAACACACGATTTCATGTTTTTGAGCAATTTTTGGTGTGACATGCAAGTACAAAAAGTTGCGTAACTTTGGAACCGCGTACCCGAACTTAGCAAATTTGGTCTCAAAAGATGCGCAAGACTTGAAAGTAAAAAGTCAGTGAGTGACGCGGTCAAAAAATTTCGCGCGCGGAATGGTTCGCGAACTTTGTTGGTCGGGGGGCTATTTTAGCCCCCCCCCCCAGCGCCAGGATAGGGTTAAGACATGCAGAAACCCTTTGAACAGTGTACTTGATTTATGGTAAATTCTCTGGAAAGTGAGAACTTCTCAGAATTTTTTATGTTTCTGCTCATTAACCCTATGGAGATAAGTACGAGTTAACTTGTGTTGGGGTCTATGGAAAATGTGTGTTATAGTGAAATCAAATCGTCTCCAACGGGTTAATTGCTTCCAAAAAGTTGAGATCTCCTCAGGGTTGGCGATTTATTAAATCAATCTAATTTAAATCATGATATTTTTTATAATCAGTGATTTCTATCAAATAAATTGATTTATTTGATTTAAATCACAAAACATGATTTGTTTCCTTATCTGTTGAATTACAGGACAGTGATGATGATGAAGTCTTAGAAGGTACGTTGTCTGGTCATGTATATTTTGTAAAGATTGTGTTTGGGATTTGCAAGTCCATTACTTCCCTTCATTATCAATACCAAACGGTAGTTTAGTAATTACAAATGGTGTGTTGAAAGTTTGAGATCCATACGTCATGAATTTGTTGTTTTATGAGAAAAACTAATAACGATATGTTACCAGAATATTGTTCTTTCCGTGAGTTTAAATTTTGCTCAAATTGCGAATCGCGGTTATGTGTACTGTCACAAGACCAGCGGAGCACACTGATTGGTTAAACTGCTACACTCCGCGGGAACTTCGGCTAACGGCTGATCAGATAATTTTGGAACAGCCCGTGCACGGCGATGTCACTGTAAATTTTGAAGTTTAAATGTCCAGATTTTCACCAAAACTACATATTCTACCCAAAGGTTCTATGATAGGCATACTAATCTTCACATTGTGAACGATTCAAGCTGATTTCATTCATTTTGCCGTTTTCTGACATGCAAATCCCGTACTCTGTCTTTAAGTATGGCGAATGACATGTTTGGTGAATTTTGAATTGTTTCTTTGTTTTGAATGTGTGATTTGTGTCAAAGTGTATTTTGAGGGATAAAGTGCATTTAAAAGTACATGTATAATACAGATATAGTGATGATCAATGGGAATTTTCTTGTGTATCACAAATTATAATTGAGGTTAACATTTGATTTCCATGGTGATCCTGTAATATTGTTATGTGTGCACTGTATATCGATTAGTGGAAATTCATTTTTGTGTAGCATGAATTATTGAAGGCAGTATATTGCTGGAAGTTATTTCCATAGTATAGGATGGATTCAGTCAAACGTCTGGAAGTCAGACTAGGTCTAGCCTCTTGTTAAGGCCCTGGCGGCTAATCTCTGTTGTCAATTATGATCCGAGCAAAGCGAGGGATACCCTTACTTGCGAAGCGAGCCAGGGCCTCTTGACACCTGAGCTGAATTTCACCGAATTTCGTAATTATGTCTTTTATTGTTTTCACCAATATTCCGACCAGAAATTGGTCGGTGAAAATCATCCAATGAGCGCGGTCTACAATGACATAATATTAAATATTCATGAGGCTGAAGATCATAATACTGTTGCTGTAACACGAAATGATCTGGAAGCGTTCACTATTTTATTAGGTGAAATGATTCCTACACGTAAATTATTGCACGCCAAATTGGACCTTATAAAAGCAAAATTAAACCAAACATGCTTCAGCTTCTCTGTTCAAGCAAGAGCGTGTACTAATTTGGTGTTTGATGGTAAATATTTTGTAGTTAACAGCACTGAAGGAATTTCTTTCAACTAATATCAAATATTTGACCAGGCCAACACAGAAGAGCGTAGCGTGCAATTTCATTGGCTGATTCAAATAGAGATCCGTCGTTCCTGTGGTCATGAATAATAATTACTTTTCGGATGCGAAACAGATGTCAAAAGGCCCTCGCGCTGCGCACTCGGCTGGGTTCGCTTTGCTTGCCCATAACAGCTAGAGGGCCTTGTCAAAAGGCTAGACTAGGTCTAGATGGAATCTTAAAAGTCTTTGCTAAGAAAATCATGAATATTTTGTTCAGCAGGAGACTGACTTTCTGCGGTATGTTTTAATCACTTCAGATCACAGCGCCCCCGTTAACATGGTGTCTACCAACCTTGCGTTCATCGCCGCCAATCAGGAATTCTACACCAAACTGGAGGAGTCACGCTGGCATCCAGTGACGTCGTACACGGCAACCATCGAAGAAGTCTGCAAGTAGCTACCACGGAATGTCACGTAGTTTGTAAATAGCTAGAACAGAAGTCATTCCGCATTTGAAATAACACTGCAGAGTGGCCGTACGATGGTAAAACGGTCTGTGTTGAAAAAAGCCGTTTTGAGAAAACTGACTTTGAAGTTCAAAATGTCTGGGGTATTTTACTGAAAGATTATAAGGGAAGTAGGAAAACTGATAATTCACTATTTTTTTGCATAGTTGGTTATATTGTTTTTAAATAATTACCATTCCTTGTGAAGACTGGATTTTGATCTCATAAATATAGTGAAAACTATCTATTTACGCAAATAGTATTATTACTTCAAATAAACAAACATGCACAAAATTGGTTAGCTATCAGTTTTTATAAATCACATCATTTGTATGCCCTTCAAATCTCAAGTCTCAAATATTGAACATTAAAGGTAAATTTTATAAGAACAGTGATCTTCAAGATAGACGATTGTACTATCGCAGAGGATAGATGACAATGGGCTAACTTCAAGGTAAATTGTTTTACCATTACAACTGAAGCAAAAATGAGAAAAAGTACAAAAAACCTTATTTCCAAAACAAGGCATGATGAAAAATTCTTGATAGTACCACTGAAAAGTGTGCCCTCATGTTACCCAAGAAGTTTACCTTGAACAATCTTGTGTCGTTTGTTTGTTTGTTTGTTTTTATGCCTCCGCCCCGTAAGGGAGCCGGAGGCATTATGTTTCGGGTTGTCCGTCCGTACGTCCGTGGGTCCGTACGTCCGTGCGTCCACACTTTTTGTGAACAAGATTACTGAAGTACCGCTGAAGGGATTTTGATGATACTCGGACCAAGGGTAGACCACTAGGCAAGGATGAATTGATTAGATTTTGGGACAAATCCGTCAAAGGTCAAAGGTCAATGAACTTTGTCTTAAAATGTCATTTTCTGCCTATAACTCCAGTTAGGAGTGCTCACTGTTGATATAATTTGGTGGTTAGGTTTAAAAACAAAAGACAAATATTTTGGTAGAGTCATGGGGGTCAAAGGTCAAGGTCAAGGGTCAAAGGTCAATGACCTTTGTCCCAAAATCTTGTTTTCGGCCTATAACTTCAGTTAGGAGTGCTCACTGTTGATGTAATTTGGTGGTTAGATTAAAAACAAAAGACAAATATTTTGGTAGAGTCACAGGGGTCAAAGGTTAAGGTCAAAGTCAATGACTTTGTCCCAAAATCTTCTGTTCGGCCTATAACTTCAGTTTAGGTGTGCTCACAGGTTGTATAATTTGGTGGTTAGATTAAAAAAGAAGACAAATAATTTTGTGAGTCACAGGATCACGTCAGGGTCAAGGGTCAGAAGTCAATGACATTTGTGTCAACATATAGGCTTAGTTAGGAATCGCTAACTGTTGATTATATATATATATATTATATATATAGCGCACGAGGGCGAGGGGGCATGACCATCGACTGGCGTGCAGTCGAAGATTTGTCTAGTTTGGTGTGTTTTTTGGGGGGAGGGGGTGTACATATCAGCACTTATATGAAACAATTACAGTGGTGTTAGTGTATAGTGACTCTGTGAGGTGGCAGACATTATCAATGTTCTAATGTCCAATATGTAAGGTCTAATGTATCATCAATTTGCGTTTTATACCGTATCATAGTTAATTCACATGGAAATGGTAACAAAGTACTGTGTACATGACTTGAAAAATACATTCCATAGGCCTGGTACATAAAACTGTAACCACAGAAATTTCTCCGTTTAAGAATGGAAACCAAAGGGGAAAAGTCCTGTTTATAAATGACCAGAGTTTTTCTTTGGTCTCTGGTGAAGTTTTATGTAACAAGCCCCTTGTATTTAAGCTACAGTAAAATCATGGTTTCCCTTACAGTATTGTGAAGTGTAAGAAACTTTGACTTTGTTTATCATGAACAAAATCTTTGCATGTATAATACTCTGAAGAGCAAGAGGAAATGGCCAGACATTTTCATGGATAGCAGTAAAAAAAAATTAAATAAAAATTTAATAAAAGTCTAAAATAATGAGAGAAGATTTGTTTTTTTCATATTAGGGATGCCATGTTTTGGCAGTAGCCATGCTAAGATATTTTAGTCCTTTTTGAGTACAAAATCCCATAATTTGATGTGATTTTAAAAGCTAATGACATGATTGGGAACACTTGAAAATGCCTCAAAAAGTAATTGAGTTCAGAAATATACTAATTTATACACTACTTGGAGTGTAAATCGTGGTGGAAAGATTTGCCTTTAATTTGTTTACTTGAGAATCAAGCATGAACATACCAATATTGAATTACTGTAGTCTTGTGCCCAATAGAAATTGATCCCATAGAAAGCTACACAACAAATTTGTCTGTCACAGCAGATACTGATGGTACTTCTTTCAAAATGAGTTGACATTTGACCACAAACTTTTTACAGCAGAATCCTTGCATAGTTTTCTTGATTCTAGGACAGCTTTACCCCAAGTTGAGGACTACCTGCAATCAAGCTATGTACCTTGTATGCCTACAGTACCCATAAATTCCATTTACTCCTAAAAAGGGTCCCTTTACATGGAGTGATCTGATCAGAAATAATTTGAGAAGATATTAGTTTATAATTGATAACAATTTCTTTAGAGCTCTGTACACCAGGTTTGACAGATTTATATCAAGTGATTTAAATCATTACTTTAAAGGAAAATGACATGATTGGTGGTAGTCCTCAACTTAGGCTGAAACTAGTCTAACATTAAATAAACTATGCAAGCATTCTCCTGTGAAAACCTTTTAGTCAAATGTTGACTCATTCTAAAATAACTAATGTCAATATCCCTCATGGCAGGCAAACCTGTTGTGTAGCTCTTTATGGCTGCTATTTTTATCGGGGCACAAGAAAATTACAATACTATTGCACTGCTTGATTCTCCTTAAGTAAACATATTAGAGACAAATCCTCCCAGCTGGGATATCCACTCCAGCTGATGTATTGTTGGTACATTTTTCAACTCATTTGGTTCTTGAGGCATTTTCAAGTGTTCCCAATCATGTCACTAACCTTTAGATATTAAAAAGAGAAATAAGATATTGGTCATATGACAAAATTGGTGGAAAAGTAATTGTTAAAATCAAGATTTAGTTTTCCACTTTTGTTTGCAAAAAGAAAATTAAAGATCAGGGGTGAATGTGTTTTAATGATGGGTTGATTCCAGTTCTATTAAATCACCCCTTTTTCCCAGTCATGGTGGAAACGTTTTGGTTGATTTATTATAAAATCTGGCTTTTATAATTTTGTAAAATAAACTAGGTCACCACCCTAGAGCTGTTCAGTTGTGTGACAGCACCTTCAGTACATCTGGCTTGAAAATCGGCATGTGTTAACCAGAGACTGGATTCTTGTGTACTTCCGCATATCCTGTAAAATATGTATGATTTCTTGGAAAATTTTGAATGCTATTGAGACAAGACATTTTTACTAATTAAGTTCTTTCAGTGAGTCTTCATTTTTCGAGAAACATCACTGGTATTCAAGTTTAAAGGCGAGGTTCACCCTGACGTCAAGTTGGTTTTAATAAAAGCAGAATAATGAGAGAAACATATTAGTGAAAGTTTGGCGAAAATCCACCAAAGAATAACAGAGTTATGAAGGTTGAAAATTTCAATTTTGTGACGTCACATGCCAGCAGCTCCCTATATGTCTTGTTATATAAATGCCATAAATTTCCATTTTTTTTAAATGTATCATGATAATTGAATGGGTTTTTTGCACAGACGCCTATAGGAAATAAGGTTTCTGATAACATATTGAATGCTCAGGTAAAATGATTTTCAAATTTCTGAGAAAGTGACACTTTTATGGAATTTATATTACATAACATCTAGGGAGCTGTTCGCATGTGACGTCACAAAATTGAAACTTTGAACCTTCATAACTCTGTTATTCTTGGGTGGATTTTCGCCAAACTTTCACTAGTATGTTTCTATCATTATTCTGCTTTTATCAAAACCAACTTGATGTCAGGGTGAACTTTGCCTTTAAAGATATGGTATTGATTTTCTTCTTGGCGAACCGGTGGGCCAATAGTACCTCATTGAGGTTTTCCGTAGGCGAGACGGTGCGCCGTCAGCACCCAAAGTGTTAATGTTGTATTCCATTGTATGTGTCAGTGGATATGCCTTTCAGTAGATGAGTATACTTGTCAGTTGTTTTTCAGTATTCTGTCTGTGTTGGTTGTAGCAGTAGCAGATAATGAAATGGGATATGAGTCTGAATGGACCTTTTTTCATGTTTGTGGATTTCATTCTGAATGTACATGTATACTGTTTCCATGTATTTTTTATGAAAATAAATAAACATTTGAAAAAAAAAAATGAAAATATTGCATATGTGTGATCCTTTTATGTTGTCCGTAGATTGTTGCACTATACAGAACATTTTGAAAAGAAGATTTTAGATCGGTCACTTTTTAAATTTTATAAATGTACATCTATTTATCCATACGTGTACTTATTTATTATGTAATTAGCATGGACCCTGTAGGTCCATGGTAATTACTTTTTATTTATTCATTCATTTTTTTCTATTGATTGATTGATTTTTTAAATTTTATTATTTAATTTGTCAGTTAATTATTTTGATTTATGGTTGTTAGGTTTAGCTTCGTTGTGACATCCATATACATTTTAAATCATGTCATTTCTTTAGTTAGTGGGTTTCTTGGTTCGTTAGTTGATTTACTGCTTGGCTGATGATGAGCGAAAATGAAAAGAGTACCCATAATTGCTGTATAAGGAGCAGTAGACTTTGTGAACTCGTTTGGCAGTGGTTTGGACCAGGAAGATTAGTTTTTGTATCGAAATTTTGTTATACAGGGTGGCCCAGAAAGAATGCTACGAGTGTGATCGCTAATTTCTTCACCATTATCGGCAAAATGTCATTAATTTTGATTTCGTTGGTTAGAACATTCTTTTTCCAATAAAATGATGCCAAGATCATTGATTTTGAGTAAGGCGTTTTGATTCTAGGGCCATTTTTCGGAGGTAATGCAATTTCCCAAATTTGCCAATTTTCAACAGCGGCGGTCATCGGAACGCCGAGATATTCTAGCGTCTCAGCTTGCCATACCGGACAAACCGCGATGACAAAGGGCGCTGGGAATGCGGTCGCTTATCATAAGAAGAATCACTGGAGCTACATTCCATGTATCGGAGTTTTGTCTGGTATGGCAAGCTGGAGACGGCAGAGATATCTTCGGCGTTCGATGACGCGCTGTTGAAAAATTGGCAAATTTGGGAATTGCTTGCTTCGAAAAGATGGCCTAGATCAAACGCTTAGCTCAAAATCAATTGATTGGTATCGAATTTTAATTGGAAAAGGACAATGTTCTAACAACGAATCAAAATTAATGACTTTGTGATAAACTGGTGAAGATTAGCGATAATACTCGATAGGCATTCTTTTCTGGGCCCCTGTATTAAGGTGAAAATCATGAGAATACAAGACAATTCAATTTTGGACGGGATAAAATATTGTTTTTGTAATGGAATTTGTTAGTACAGTGTGTATGTATAGTGTAGATCTATAACTCGAGAGTGCAACTAAATAGGCGTACATGTATTTGTCGGGCCGTGTGCATTGTGCTCGGCAACGAAGTTGACGGAGCATAATGTTGTTCGAGTTGTCGCAATGTTTATATGTCTGTGCGTCGTCTCCGTTACGCGGATATATTCCAGCGAATAATTGAGAACCCTCGAATCGGATTTTGATTTACTAGACAAGTCCGGTATGTAACTTGAGCCATCCAATGAAACTGATTACAGATTTTAGAGCATGAAAGGTGTAACAGGTAAAGGTCAATGGGCTTAAATTATGGTCTGTTGGGCTCGGTTACCGAGGCAATAACTTGAGAACAGGCCATTTGAATTTTCTCAATGTATTTAGAGGACTCAATAAACTGATTAAGATTTGGAATCTGAAAGGGTCAAAGGTCACGGGCATAATATATGTCTGATTTGGGTCTGTACAATGTTAATGGACTGGCCAGTCAGATTTTTATGTTATTGGGTGAATCATTATTATTATGAGGCACAATAAACTGATTAGATTTTGAGTGACAGGTAAAAGTCATAGCCGCCTTAAATATGTCTAGATTTTGGGCTCATTACTCGTGTACATTTGAGTTGAATTTTCCGATTTAATGTAACTTGGAAGAATATCTAAATATATGGAGCACATTTATTGATTGTCGATTTTGGAGTTGAGAGGTCAGAGGTCAAAGGTCTACCAGTATGTCGGAATTAGCTCATTGTCACGATAATTTAAGAAACTAGCTTAATTGGATTTTACTGTAACTTGGCAAGGGGTTCATGGGCTTATGCTCTATTCATCTAATTGGTCTTGCTACCATGGTAACTTGAAGCTTTTCAATTAGATAATTGGATGGGCGTGCGGCATCGGGCATAGCATCGACTGCGCGCAGTCACTGCTCTAGTTAGTCTCGGTTTCATAATATGCGATGTGGTCTACTTCCAGGTACGTCAAAGCAGTAGGTTGAAATAG
>JZLH01S0079165.1:24419-35565 GCA_001188425.1 Eucidaris tribuloides | reverse complement strand
TTTGCAACTGTAGAGTGTTATGGGCGCCGCTATGTTGGGCATAATATGTACGTTTTTACATAAACGTCAGGTGGCGTTCATTGGGTTTGCCATAAAACTGTTTTCGAAATTACCAAATTAGACGTTAAAGTGAATTTTGGAAAAAAAAATAGAATGAACGCCAGTTAGCCCTCTTGCTATACAACATTTTGCTAACCTTTTTTTGAAAAAATGAAAAATTGGCGTTTATCGGCTTTTGCTATGAAACTCATTTATTTCTTTTGTTTATTTATTTCCGTTTATATTTGATTTATTTGTGAATAATTAATTAATTCTTTCGTTCCTTATATTTGTGTTCAGAAAATCTCCTACGCTTGCTTCCTGACCATTGTCACCTTTTCACTCATCGCGGGCAGCCCTCTGTCTCTCCCAGCCCCGTCCACCCCCGCCCTGGGCTCCAGCAACCAGCAGTGTGTATCGCCCGACGTAGCCGAGCAACAGCGGCGACTGCAGATCGCAAGTCAGCTCTACCCTAACCAGAACGCCTATGCCGTCCAGAGTTTTACCAGACCGGCAACCAACGCGGTGGCCAACTGTAGTGAGGCCGATGGCCTCGATAGCCCGCTGGGGTGTCCGCAAGGTGAGACAGCTAAGAGTAAGACCGAAGTTTTCCGCGTTGCGGATTTTCCGCGGAAATCACGGAATTTGAGGTATAACGCGGAAAACAGCATTTTTACCACAAATGGAATATCATGCCTAAAAAGTCCCCCAAAGTAAAATTAATGAATATGTATTGAATAAATTTACACCAATTTACCAAAACGATGCCTAACATATCCTGCTTTACCTGTAAATTTGTCCCCAAACCCAGATCAAAACCCCATGGGCTTAATAAGTTTGACGTTATTTGTGATTTTTTTTTCAACAAAACAATTTAGGTCGGAAAATTGCAAAATTACAACGCGGAGAAAAACGGAATTTGACATTTGTAAAACGGACAACGTCGGTCTTTACTTTCTCGATTTGATACACATTTGATACATGATCAAAATTGGGACACAATCATACTTGATATACTTCAGATAAACTTTGGGTACACAAGTAGTGATTTAATACACATTTCGATACAAGATCAAAATTGAAAAACAGATTTGATACATGCCGGTAAATGATTGGAAATTTATGATTGATACACATGTCATATAGTGGAAAATGGAACGCGTGTTTGATATGTTTTTCTTACACTTTTGATACACAGTTCGATACACTCCCAGAAAGTTCATTCATTTTCCCAAATAGCAAACATCTTATAAATGCGTGTGTTCCTTTTTAATCTGTTTGGGGATTACAGTGTAGGGATTGCGTAATGTATTCTTTTGTATAACCTATAGTTTTGTTTTTGTTTTTCAACTGAAAATGTCTCCGTTGATATGTTGGTACTTGACATCTTAATAATCACGACATTTCTTTTCAATGTAGTTTTTATGGGCTCGTCGTTATATGTTTTGACAATAGTTAAAATGTTTCGATAACGGTTTATGGTGCATTCAGTTTCATATTTGTGCTACCAGTCGCATTATCATTGCTCAGAGCAATTAGCAAATTTCTTTTTAAATTAGAACAACAACAAAGAGTGAATAGTTTTGTGCTGAATGTCTATTCTGTCTATTCTTGATTCACTTAAGAGATAGAAAAGCGGATATTGATGGCTACACATGGAAAGAATCATAACTAAATGTCACTGACTTACAGTTACAAGCACAATAAAAAAAAATGACATTTTTTGGTTTGTGAAATGCTAGAGGAAACTTAGTATTATTCTAAAAACAATATGTAAATAAGACATTCATTTTATTCCTGAAAAATGATAGAAAACTTATTTTTAAATCTAAAGATCCGGTATATATATATAGAAAAAAACACATAACCTCATTGGTCCCAGTGATGTACATGGGAACATCCCAGTGGTGTACTAGTATATCCCGGCGACCCGGGGGTTGGGGTGATTGCGATCAGGTGAGGAGGCTTCTCGCACACATATTGAGATACACACACACACACCACACACACACACACAACACACAACACACACAACACACACACACACATCACACACACACACACACACACACACACACACACACACACCACAACCACACACACACCACACATCCACCACACATACACACTCACACAAACGCAAACCACTCAACCACAAATCAAACACACACACTCACACAAACATCAAAACACACTCACACACTACACATACACTCACACAAAACACTATCACACAGCATTAGCACATACATATACACACACACAAACACAAACTGCATCCACACACAGTAACGTCCAAACACACACAACACACTCACGACAACACAAACACACCACAAACACACACACAAACACACATCACACAAACACAAACACACACAAACGTAAACAAAACCCAACACAAACACACATACACACACACAGCAACATAAGATGCACTCGCATTCATTCACAAACCGACACACACACACAACATATATATCATATTATATACACACACAGACGCAGACACAGACCACATACACAGAGCATACCACATACACAGACCAGGACACACGGCACACCATGATCTTAATTATAAACTCTCGATATTTATTCTGAGAGTATAAACTTGCAATTCATTTTTGTAGCATAGTTTCTACTTGAAATGTTTACGTTTGTTGTTGTAAACCTTTTATCATTTTTAGTTCATTTGAGATGTTTCATTATTTCACTGAACTGTTGTCTGTAGTTTTAATGATCATTTAATGATGTATATATTGTATATCTGCAACTTTTTTTACAGCAAAGGTGTATTGTGCTTATGCAACCTTTTGTACTTAAAGGGGTTGTACTTTCCTTGATATGTGATATTTACAAAGTGCCTTGCTGAAAACCAGGCCCTGCTGAGTGAGCATCCCTTGCAAAATATGAGAAATAAATAAATAAATAAATAAATAAATAAATAAATAAATAAATGAATAAATAAATAAATAAGTTAAACAATAAATAAATACATTTATTTATTTATTTATTTATTTATTTATCTATTTATTCATTCATTTATTTATTTATTAAATGAATAAATAAATAAATAAATAAATAAATAAATAAATAAATAAATAAATAAATAAATAAATAAATAAATAATTCTGCACGTTGCTACCTCCAAGATTATATGCACAGAGCACAGCAAAATTCATGCAGGTTTTTTTTTTTTCCTGTCTTTGTTCATTCAGGAGTTGCCGCCCATCACCCGTCACCCCTGATGCCGATTCCACCTGTCCGTTCTCCTATACCAGCTGTTATGATCCGGATCGCATCCCCGCCTATCTCACTGTGGCCCAATGTCGCTGCTCGTCCTGCTTCGATTCCTACTCTGATTACCCCAATCCCGAACTGAGATGTCAGCCTGTCTTCTACAACATCAAGGTCCTGCGAAAAACGACGAGCTGCGTTAACGGGATGTTCCGATACGAGGTACTGAGACTAGTTCTTTTCTTGACAGTATGACGAGACAAAATAAATCAAATTTGTTATTAATATCAATAAAGTTTTTTTTAATAAGCAAGTTTTATTTAATAGTTCTCAAAGTAAGAAAATCAATAGTACAGATAATGATGTAATGGATTCAAGCCATTACATACTGCAAAGAAACTGGGGTGCGAAATCTGGCATTCGCGGAGCCGCCCAACATAGATACCAGATGCGGTGCCGAGCCCGAACACTCCGAATATCATTTAAACACGAACAATTCCTTGAAACAATAGTGTTACCTTTGTCATCGAGAGTGCCAAACCCAACACCACATCCGGAGTCCATGCAGGGCGACACCAAAGGTGCCAAAAACAAACACCTCCAGTCATGCAGTGTATGCATTAATGAATTACATATCTAGTATAAACATGTGTGACATATATTTCAAATTATTTGAACGGAGCTCTATTTATCTAGAAATGAGACAAATTTATCGTGCTTGGAGTAAATAGTGCGTTCAATTTCATAATAATATTTCAAAGTTTTTTTTTCAAATCAATAAAGTTATATGGTATTCAGTTTCCAAGAACAATACGTTGTAAACAAAAAGGGACATTTGATGTGTTCACACGACAAATTCAAGTGATTACACTACTTAATTATAGAATACGATATAAATAAAGTTAGCTGTACAATAAGAACCAACAGCAAGAAAACAGCTCCATCATGGTTTAAAAATCAAATATGCAATAATGGCAAAATCGGTTCCCAATAAACACCCAGATACGTCTTTGTGTTATTTCACACACACAAAAAGTAATTCATTGATTCATAAATTAATTTGATGGGGAAAACGTCTCCTTGAGTCTCTAGGGAGTCGCAAGAAAATCAAACATTTTCTGCGACTCCCTGGACTGGAGACCTGACTGGAAGAGATGTCACGGCGACGAATCCTCCAGTGAGGTCGCGCGCGCACAAACCAAATCACTATCAATCTGATCTCCTTCTTAAAGGTAAATGACATGATTGGGGGTAGTCCTCAACTTGGGCTGAAACTACTCTAGAATTCTCCTGTGAAAATCTTGTAGTCAAACCTTGACTCATTCTGAAATAACTTATGTCAATATCCCTCGTGGCAGGCAAACCTGCTATGTGGCTCTCTATGGGTCCTATTTTTATCGTGCCCCCGATAAAATTAAAATACTAGTATGTTCATGCTTGATTCTCCTTAAGTAAACAAAGTACAGACAAATCCTTCCAGCTGGGATATCCACTCCAGCTAGTGTATAGTTGGTATATATTTCAACTCATTTGGTTCCTGAGGCATTTTCAAGTGTTCCCAATCATGTCACTAACCTTTAAAATGGTAGTATTGCTCATTACTCAGTCATTGTGTAACTTCTCGTATTATGATCATTTTAAGACAATGGAAAGACTCCGATGTTGTGATCAGCTTTTGTCATGTTACCGGTGGTACGTTTATCTTTCAGAGGTGTCGATCGGGAGGGGGGGGGGGTCCTTTGGAGGAGTTGTCAGGTGGGAGTCATCCCTGGGGGAGTTGTCCTTCGGGGAATTAGTCCTAGAACGGTTTGAGCAACATCCAAGGTATCTGATTTAATAACCCGGTTCTAGGGACTGTACGTATACTTAAAGAACATCGGTCTATTCATTTTATTTTTTCAGGTTGCTGATGAAAGGATACCCGTCGCATGTGCGTGTCAGAGAAGAGCGGGGATGAACCAAAACACGCTGAATTCTTCGATTTAAAGTAACCTGCGTGTCAACACGGCAAACACTTAAGTGTTAAATTTAACACCCGTGATGTAGCCCAATATAGATACCAGATACGGTGTTGAATTTAACACTCTGGGTGTTGTTTTAACACCACACGGATTACTCCAAATACCAAAAGGTAGTAATTTCAACACCAATGGTGTTGAAGTAACACCATGCCTGGTATCTATATATTGGGAAACTCACTGGAGGTTAAATCTAACACCATAGTGTATGCAGTGAACTAATTCCTCTGAGGTTAACGACTAAAACCAAAGTGCAACTTGACTTGTAAGATAAAAAGACAAGAAACGTAATGTCTTTGATGTTGTGTTCAGGAATTAGTTCAGTTTAATTCCCATATATTTATTCGGAAAAAAACACTCTTAATCGAGGAATATGTAACTACACAAATACATGTGCAGTGAAGTATTCTTCCTTAAAACAAACAGTGAACTATTTCAATCTGAAGAGAAGTGAATCTAGAGTAAAAATAAAAGAATTTCAAGTGAGTTTGTAACCATTTGTACTCCTTATGAAAGGAATTTATGGTCTTCCGAGTAAATTTCGGTAAATTTAGATTTTTACTAAGTGACCTGATTTGATTTGTTTGGTTTCTGTAATATTTCAAAATGTTGAGAGTAAACAAAAAAATAATATTTGATATAAAATTACATTACATCTACTGAGATTCTATCTAAATCCTCTCCTCAGTTTGTGGTCATAATTTTGAAGACCGAAATTGTTCACTGTTTAGTTTTAGTGTGTGTTTTATTATTATACACCAGTACTTACTTATTTTTACATCAATATCACTTCTATTTATGTATTTATCACCAATTTTTATATAGATTACTATGTAATTAAACACTGTATTTTTGTTACGTTAACAGGATAGTACTGTAGGTATGTACATTACTTTACTTGTAATGAATATCACTTTAATGTGAAGTTACGTTTTTGTAACAGATTAGTAAATAAACTCTGTTCGTTGTATGAACGCTAGATACTTGTAGTTTACTTTTAACGATGGAAATATACAATGAAATGGATTATATCTATATTCAAACTATGAATTTAGTGTCTTCAACCTTTAGTAAAACTTAATGAAAAGAGCGTTAAAGGGAAATGACGTGATTGGAAATAGTCTTTTATTTGGATAAAATAATTCTAAAATCAAATACACTGTTGAAAGTTTCTGCTGTGAGTACTTTATGATCAAATATTTCCTCCTTGGTATGCAATTTGCCACAGCCAAATTTATCATGTATATTTTTATGGACTCAGTTTTCTTATCATGGCCTACCACTGTAGTCAAATTTTAATTCAAAACTGCTGTGTGCATTGCCCGTTTCTCCTTAGTAAAATTTAAGACAAATCCTTCCAGGCTTGACATGCACGCTGGTCAGTGTATATATTGGTATAGGTTTTTGACTCTTTTGGTTCTTGAAGTTTTTTTTTTTGCTCCTAATCTTGAAGTCGCCCTTTAAAGGGCAGTGACATGATTAGGAGAAATAAACAAAGGCCTTTAGAACCAAACTGGTTGAAAGATATACCACAGATGCACCAGCTAGAGGGGATCTCCTGGCTGGAAGAATTTGTCTTGAGTTTGTTTACTAACAGTCCATTTTTCTTGAGGCCCGAGAGAATTAAATCCCATAGAAAGCTACACAACATATTTGTCGGTGACAAGGCATACTGATGGAAGTTATTTTGAAATTAGTCAACCTTTGACTACAAAATTTTCACAGTGGAATCCTTGCATAGTTCACTTGATTCCAGAATAGTTTTAATCCAAGTTGAGGACTACCCCAATCATGTCATTTACCTTTAACTCCATCTCTTTAAAGATTGCGTTCATGAGTTGCAGGCCTCAAAATGAGCTTATCAATCAAATAAGGTAAAATCATTCATAATTTACAGATTCAAATAAATCTTTCACAAGGGTCGGGGGGCTGAAAAGTTAGGTTTCGTGAAAATAAGAACTGATGAAATTCAAATAGAATGTAAAGTCGTTACGGCACTCACTGAATTCGAATTTCACACACCGGTTAAACTAGTCTGACTGCCAGACCTGATTCGCGCATGATTTAGTGAAAACTGGATACCTTACAAGGTGAAAAATTTACACCAGTGCAGCTGGACGATTGCCAAACGATCTTCTCCATCAAAATGTAAAATTTCAACGTTTAAAACAAATTAATTATGGCTAATTACATGACAACCGCTAATACTTATTGAAATGATTGTCGTTATCATGGTTATACTACAAGCAAGTTCCATGGTATGGTACTGCGGGTTGAAAAGGACACTCTCAAATGAATATAAAATTGTGTATTTGAATTATTGTGGTATTACGATAATAATCATTTACCTTATATCAAGAGAATTTTATTGAGAGATGTGTATTGACGGAATTATCGGGATATTGTTTTTTTTTTCAAGACCAAAGAGGTGCATGTCGTGGATTCTGAATACGAGAATTGTACCCACTATGTGGGATATTTCATTAAAACGGCAACGCGAGCTTGTATCGCTTCGTATCGATAGCGAGTAACAACGGCAATTAAACTATATTGTAACCCGTATATCGGAACCTTATGTGCAATGTATCAATTTTTTGGGAATTACAGAATCTCAGAGACAACGAGTAAAATGCAAGAAAACTACAGAAGATATAAGACGATGAGTGGTCATTTACGGTGCAGAGAAATGAAGTATTATATAAAGAGAATTGACAATTATTTGAAATTTGTCGACATATGTTAATAACAATGCACTCATCAATACCAATCACAGTCAGACTACAGATTTGACGTTCCAATAGTTTGATTTTACAAGCCTAATACTGTATCAAAACTAGGAATCCATTTAACAATTTCTCGGTCGGATATGATCTACTGCAGATTAATGAAGTTGAATTAAAAGTATAAGATCGTACAAAACGACAAAGATGTAACATCAAGGAGTTTAGAGTCAACTTCAATACCAGTATATGAGTACCCACCGGGTGGGAATTTGGGTGTTAAAGAGAGCATGTAAATGAAGACAAATGCATATGTACCAAAATAACGATGAATGGTAACGAATTACACAAGAAAACGGACACATAATGTGGATTCGGCAGATGCAGGACAATTGTTTCATTTCTTTGCAAACAAAGAAATGTGTAAGTTAAAGTTGAAAGAGTCAATCTGAAAAGCTTTTCAAAGAGATAAGATTTTTTTTCCGAAAGCTTTGATTGTACACTCGTTATGGCGCCCTCTGTAGATGCTATCTCTGTAAGAATATCACTGCAGACCGGGACAAAAACAGTTTTATCTCTATTGACTCTGAATTATAGCTTCGGTTTTTTTTCTTCCAGGAAAATTCAACTTTTCTCAGCCTCTAACTCGGGTATGCTAGGGCTAAGATGACTCGACATACCTTGGTGAATAAGATAGCACATTAAATTGAAATAAGTGAAAATTTGTTTTCTGCGGCAGTCGAAATTTATTAGCTTAATAGAAAGGACGATGTATGTGGAACTATACTTGAACTGTGCGAAAAAAAAATTATATCGCTGGAAAATTTGTTCAGATCAAACTTTGACTGTTGTGTCTGGAAAAGCTTACCGTCCAAGCAAAGTTATGAACAATCAAATGCATAATTCTTCTTTCTATCTGGAAATAAATTTGACTTTGATTTCACAGCCACCGTCCTGAAGTAGTAGGTACCATATAGTATGATATTTATTATAATAATGTGTTATTTATAAAGTTTGATATACAAACTATATAATACAAAATTCATAATATATATGATACATAGTATATAAAATATAACAGTAATTTATAACAGTAATCATCGAAGAATATATGGCACATAGAGAATAATAATATAATAATGATATATGTTATATAACAAAGAATATATATAGAAATAATATATTTTGTTTGAATTATAAGAATGTATGAAATATGATTTATCAAAAGATTGAAGGGAAAAGTTAATTTATTTTTATTTATTCTAAGAAAAAAAGAAACATTATTTTGTCAACTCTTACACATTTTTTACACCAATATCTTCACTGTATTAACATTGTTTACCGTTATTGTTACCATTATTTTATTAACTACGGAACATTTTCTAAATATTAAATGATTAGTATTCGTGTTACCAAATGAATTGAACATACCGTATTATATTGAACTTATCAAAAACAAGAGTAGTTAACTGTAGATTCCAGCAGAGATGTTAGTAATTATGTAATAATGCTTAATTTGTATGATTAGTCATGCGTACTTTGTATGTTTGTACTTGCATCTTTCCAATTTCCTTACAAATCAAATTTTCCCAGTGACAAATGAAATGCCTCCCTTTTCTAGTAAAATAAAACCTAATAAATTGTTAATTCAGCATAAAAATAGTGTGATCAAAGGCTAACTGTTTTTTTTTTATTGAAAGGATTTCTGAGCTCTCATCAATTTGATATTTCCTTGTGGGTGTTCGACTGTAAATGTTGCCCTGTGTTTTTGATGATGTAATGATGGGGAGTACATACCCCACTTTGAGGGAGGGGAGTACATACCCCCACTTTTAGGGAGGGGAGTACATACCCCACTTTGAGGGAGGGGAGTACATACCCCACTTTGAGGGAGGGGAGTACATACCCCAATTTGGGGTGAGGGGAGTACATACCCCACTTTGAGGGAGGGGAGTACATACCCCCACTTTGAGGGAGGGGAGTACATACCCCACTTTGAGGGAGGGGAAACCCTGTGCAAACATTCTCCACTTGTTGATTAATGATAAGATTTTTTCATTCAAAGACAAAGCTTCAGAAAATACTCTATCCATTTCATATAGAATATGATAGACTTGTATCATAATTGCCTTTTCCCTCTTCATGAGGTAGATAATGCATGAAGGTTGCTGATGTGTGTGTGTGTGTGTGTGTGTGTGTGTGTGTGTGTGTGTGTGTGTGTGTGTGTGTGTGTGTGTGTGTGTGTGTAGTGTGTGTGTGTGTGTGTGTGTGTGTGTGTGTGTATGTGTGAGTTTGCAGGAGGTACATTGTGGGCGTATTTTGGCATTGTAGGGGTTAAAATCATACACTCACAGTGTTGATGTTGTTAGATTTAACGGCGCATGTCAATCGAAAGCCGATTATTCACGCCACTGTGTAGATCAATCGCACGGTTAATATATATACTGTGTAAAGTTACGTTGAGATATTCAGTGTTTACTTCATGTTCAATTGTATGCAAACAGGAAGTCCTCTGCAAGTAAAGGTTACTTGTAGGGGCCAATGTGTTTGATCTGTTTGCTGCACTGTTATAGACCATTACGAAAGTGGATTTCATTTATTTCATTAAAATTGTACGAAAAAAATATACAAAACAGGCTAATTATGTTGTTGTGAGAGGTTATGCAAATGACCATATCAATATGCATACACAGTACCACACAGGAGTACCACACAGTACCACACAGCAGTACCACACAAGAATACCACATAGCAGTACCACACAGCAATACCACACATCAGTACCACACAGCAATACCACACAAAAATACCATACAGCAGTACTACACAGCAGTACCACACAAAAATACCACACAGCAGTACCACACAGCAGTACCACACAGTAGTACCACACAAGAATACCAAATAAATACCACACAGCAGTACCACACAACATTATCACACAGCAATACCACACAGTAATACCACCCAGCAGTCACACACAGCAGTACCACACAAGAATACCACACAGCAGTACCACTATTACAGGAAAATATCACAGGACATTCCTGTGTTTTTTTTGGACATATACCACAGGACATCACACATCAGTACCACACAGCAATACCACACAGCGAATTATCTCTTCTCTTT
>JZLH01S0079162.1:5214-15871 GCA_001188425.1 Eucidaris tribuloides | reverse complement strand
ATTTTTATCTGTATATATTTTACGAGTGACAGCATAACTGTCTGACGTTTTATATTCAAACAATTATGTCAGATTGCAAAGTTTGACATTTTTTTTTTAATTGTGGCTTCCACAATGTTACATATAAAACATGGTTTCACTTCCGATCGTATCATTAGTTCGTCCGATTTGGTGGCGGACGAGCTGAGTAAGGAGGTGCTCCTTCACCTCCCTGAGTAAATGGAGCGTCCAGCATATTGGGCATGAAACCGTTCTAGGGAGTAAATCGTAAGTTAAGATGAAATTATTGTTAAGATGAAACAATTGTTTGTTAGATTTTTTTACCTTAATATGTCATAACTTATTATATCAACTGATTGATTTGTGTCCGTTTTCAGTCTTAAATGGTACAACAGACAGATAACTCTAAGTAGAACCACGATAACTTCTCGATATTTCGGCTTTTCTTTCAAACCAGTTTCAGGAGTTAAGTAGTAAGTAAGTTAGTAAGTAAGTAATAAAGTAAGTAAGAAAGGTAAGAACTTACTTGATGTGTATGAACCACAGTAGTTTGACAAACGAGAATTAACGTTTATGTCAAATATTAAACGGTGAAATATATAATCATGGATAAGGGTTATAATACTGATACAACGTCCTAAGATTGAGTATGAGTAGGAAAATGACCGTGTTGCAGTGAAAATTTACGTGAATCATTTTTACCCTGATAATCAGTGAACCCTCACAGATAGATAGGTTGATTTATAATTAGAAAAAACGGATACAAGCCCAAAAAATAAATGTAGCTGATCGTAAATATTACAGGTGTTTGGATTGACGAACAAATAAGTTATTGATAAAAGTATGCGTAATAAAAATTAGATTATACTGAAATATCTCGTGTCATAAACAAAGTTGTTATTGACAATGCTATTAGCACATCGTGTGGTCTTATTTTCTCTTTTTCAGGGCATTTTCGCTGTCTTGCTGGTAGTCGAGTTCGTTGTTTGGCTGATATTTACAAGTTTAAACGTAAGCATGCATTTAGCTTTCAGTATTAACTACATTCGTGATTGCAATTTTACCCAAATACTTACCCTTTTCTGACCATATCAGATTGTATACAAACTAAAGTATTTTGTATTGTAAATTCCATAGCCAGTTGCATAATTCATTCAAATTGTAATCCACGAGAAATATTTTAAGCACGTCTGTTTTTTAAGCATTCTATATAATACTTTTAAGTTGAATCCCATTATTTAACAATATTTTCTTTGTTAGAAAACCTGCTATTACTATAAGTAGATATATGTAAGGCTTATACGATATTAATACGGTATAAAATGCAAGATAAACTCCGGAAATCAGCAACAACAACGTAATAATAATAATAATAACAACAACAACAACAATAACTAGAGTAATTCGGCTGTGCGCAGCCGATGGGTATGCCTCCGCACCCCCGTGTAATTCCAAACTTGAAATGTTCGGGGCATCGTGACCTTTGACCGTTCAACTCTGAAATCTCATCAATGCCCCAAAATACACACTTCACCTAAGTTACATCAATATCCGACAAGTCGTTCTCAAGTTATCGTGGTAAAGAAATTAAGTATGGGGCCTCATGACCTTTGACCATTGACCTTTCAACCCCAAAATATGATCAGTTCATTGGTGCCTCATAACACTTACTTCACCCAAGTTACATCAATATCCGATAAGCAGTTCTCATGTTATCATGGTAAAGACACTAAGTATGGAGCCTTGTGACCTTTGACCTTTCACCACCAAAATCTAATCAGTTTATTATTGCATCATAATACATACTTCACCCAAAATCCGATCGGCCGTTCTCAAGTTATCGCGGTAACGAGCCCATATCAGACATAAATTAGGCCCGGTGACCTTTGACTTTTCAGCTTCAATATCTAATCAGTTCATTGTTGCCCCATAGTACATATTTGGTCCAAGTTACATTAAAATCTGATTAGCGGTTCTTAAGTTATCGCGGTAACGAGCCCAAATCAGACGCGTTTTAGGCCCTGTGACCTTTGACCTTTCAACACCAAAATCTAATCAGTTCATTGTTGCATCATAATACATACTTCACCCAAAATCCGATCGGCCGTTCTCAAGTTATCGCGGTAACGAGCCCATATCAGACATAAATTAGGCCCGGTGACCTTTGACTTTTCAGCTTCAATATCTAATCAGTTCATTGTTGCCCCATAGTACATATTTGGTCCTAGTTACATTAAAATCTGATTAGCGGTTCTTAAGTTATCGCGGTAACGAGCCCAAATCAGACGCGTTTTAGGCCCTGTGACCTTTGACCTTTCAACACCAAAATCTAATCAGTTCATTGTTGCATCATAATACATACTTCACCCAAAATCCGATCGGCCATTCTCAAGTTATCGCGGTAACGAGCCCAAATCAGACATATATTAGGCCCGGTGACCTTTGACTTTTCAGCTCCAAATTCTAATCAGTTCATTGTTGCCCCATAGTACATACTTGGTCCTAGTTACATCAAAATCTGACCAGCGGTTCTTAAGTTATCGCGGTAACGAGAACCGGTAACGGACGGACAGACGGACGCACGGACGGACAACCCGAAAACATAATGCCTCCGGCTACTTCGTTGCGGAGGCATAATAATAATAATAATAATAATAATAATAATAATAATAATAATAATAATAATAATAATAATAATAATAATAATAATAATAATAATAATAATAATAATAATAATAATAATAATAATAACAATAAAAATTATATACATGTAGTAATAATATACCGAGTGTCCCAGAAAAAAATGATACACATTTAAAATGGCCACCAAAATGAAAATTCTTTCTAATTTTCCAAAATGTTCCTGGAAAGCTGAACATCTCTTCTTTAATATGACACCAAAAAGTCTGAAATTGGTTGATGCTTGAGTAAGTACTGCTCAGTTTTGTAAAGGACCTGAAAATTAGGTTGCACAGGAATTGGCTATTTACTGTAACAACAGATTCAAGCTCTCTTTAATTATGTGTGGAGCTAGGTGAGGATTGGGATATGTAAATTAAAGATCTTAAAGACTGCCGTATTTGGGCGAAGGGGTATTGGGGTGGTGGAATGACGGGTGGTGGGAGTGGTGGGAGTGTTAGGGGTGTGGAGATACTGCGGGTGTGGGGTGTGGGGTGGTTGAGGTTTGGAGGTGGAGGGGTGTGGATGGTGGGTTAAGGTAACCATAACACACCCCACTCCCCACTATACCCCTTGTGGAGTGAGGAGGTGGTGGGGTGTGTTACGTCACCTTAACTCACCACCCCCACATCTCAGCCACTCTCACAACCCACATCAACACCACCCGACACCCCTAACACTCCCACCACTCCCACCACCCCTCATCCCACCACCCCAATACATCTTCACCCAAATACGGCAGTCTTTCATGTTTTTAGTCATTAAGATCTTTAATTTACATATCCCAATCCTGACCGAGCTCCACACATAATCAAAGAGAGCTTTCTGCTGTTACAGTGAATAGCCAATTCCTACGCAACTAATTTTTAGGTCCTTTACAAAAGTGGGCAGTGCTCAATCAAGCATGAACCAATTTCAGACTTTTTGGTGTCATATGAAAGAAGAGATCTCCAGTTTTCCATATACATATTTTTCAAAAACTCGAAATAATTTTTATTTGGGGGCTATTTTAAAAGTGTATGGTTTTTTTTCTGGGACACTCGGTAATAATAGTAGAAGTGGTTGGACATTACCAACACATTTTTTTACCAATACTTTTTTTCAGATTGTATGCATCCTTTGTGTGATCTCACAATATCAAGAGCTACATGATGGGCGTGGCCGCATATCCGACATCCACAACGCTCGAAGAGGGGTAATTCTTCTTCTTCTTCTTCTTTCTTCTTCCTTCTTCTTCTTCTTCTTCTTCTTCTTCTTCTTTTTCTTCTTCTTCTTCTTCTTTTCTTCTTCTTCTTCTTCTTCTTCTTCGTAGTAGTAGTAGTAGTAGTAGTAGTAGTAGTAGTAGTAGTATAGTACATGTTGTACTATTAGTATAATAAAAGTAATACATATAAAGTAACAGTAATAGCAGCATGATGCTGATGATTATCATAATCATCATCATCTGCATCATCATTTTGTTCTCTGCTACTACTACTACTACTACTACTACTGCTACTACCATTAGGCTCTACATGTGTAGGCCTACTTTTACTTAATTTTCATTATTATTAGTGGTAACGATGGTGATATACATGTATGGTAGTAACATATTCGTACTGACGGAAATAGAAATAATTGGTAATACATGAGGAGAAGACGAAGAGGAGGAAGAGGAGGCGAGACAAGCCGGAGGAGGGAGTAAACGACGAGGAGGAGGAGGAGGAGGAGGAGGAGGAGGAGGAGGAGGAGGAGGAGGGAGGGATGGAAGGAGGGTAGGACCTAAATAAATTGTCATATACACCTTTCTTCTGTGTGGTATATTAGTAAGTACTAAATGTAACTGCCAGGCGCGGTTCTAGACCGAAAATTTAGGGGGGCGTACTGAGGGCTTCCGGCATTCGCGGCCAAATCCTATAGGTCCTAAGTTTTTTTCTCGGTCATCCCAGCCGCCGAAAAGTCGCTCAGCGGGGGGGGGGGGGGGGGTAGTGAAGAAAAATTTTTCAGTCCAAATTCCAGGTCCAAAAATTTTCTCGGCCATCCTAGCCGCTGAAAAGTCGCTCAGCGGGGGGGGGGGGGTTAAACGAAAAATTTTCCATTCCAAATTCGAGGTCAATTTTTTTTTCTTTTTTTACGATCAACTCAGTCGCCGATAAGGTTTGCTCAGAATTTTTTACCATATCGTAATTTTTTTTTTTTTTTATGGTTTTTTTTTTGGGGGAGGGGGGGAGGGCAACACGGGGGTTCATCGGCGGTGCGGGGCTTGGCGCAAATTTATAGGAGAGGCTTAAGCCCCCAAAAACCCCCCCCCCGCCGCGAGAACCGCGGCCTGGTAACATGCCTGTGTTGTAGAACAATACTATTTTGTACTACCGAAGATCAAAACAGTGTGAATAAATTTCAGCATAATACATGATCCATTTTCTTTCATCGTAGGTTGTCTTAGTTCAGCAAGGAAATGCCGTACGAAATGGTGTCGGAACGACCGCATCGTATTCAGGCGGGGTTGCCATGGTTAATACACCCGCCCGACCCCCTGGAGTGTCTATGGTTAACACACCCATTCGACCCGGTGGAGTAACTATGCCGGTTAACACACCTGTCCGGCCCACTGCGGTAGCTTTTGCCAACACGCCAGTCCGGCCTATTGGATTTGCCAACACATCCCCAGTCCGGCCCGCTGGGGTAGCTTTTGCCAACACATCCCCAGTCCGGCCCGCTGGGGTAGCTTTTGCCAGCACACCCGTTCGGCCCGGTGGAGTGGCCATGGTCACACCGACCCGACCAACCGGTGTGGCTATGGTCAACTCACCGGCCCAACCAGCTGGTATAGCTACGATCAACACACCAGCCCAACCAACTGGTGTAGCTATGGTCAATCCACCGGCTCAACCAACTGGTGCACCTATGGTCAACTCACCGGCCCGACCAGCTCGTGTATCTGCAGCCCCCAAACCCTTCCAATCCCCTGTCCAGCCCGTCGGCGAATCCACATTTAACATACCACCACAACAACGGAACTCTGAGGTCCCCATGGAACAGGGCTATCCGTTTTCTGGTCCTGGTCCTAGTCATACAATGCCACAGCCGTCTGCACCACCACCCGAACTTGCGCACACTTCATCACCGCCACCACCGTATTCACTGTACGCGGACAATCAAACTTCTTTCAAGACATAACATAATATTTATAGCGAAAAAAAATACATTTGGTTTCACTTAAGATGTTTTCAGTTGATAAGCGGATCGAGGAAGAACTATATGGGTTGAATAAGCCAGTTCGGAGTTAGCTTATGGTCACAATTATGCCTAAAGATGCGGATCTCAACGGCTCCATACCAATGATCAATTTTCTCCCATCCATTTAATCTCTTAACCCGTTGACTACTGTACTTTGTTCAGAGGATCACCCTGTTCCCGTAGCCAGTTCAAGATACTATCTTTAAGAGTGTATTTATATTATTTTCATGTTCCTTTGTAAATAGAAAATCATATGATTTATAAAATTATAATGTACATAATTATTTTTCTGAAGAGTCTATAGTTATTTATTGTCAAAACTTGTCAGAAAGACACATTTTTTACAAACAAAATACTGATTTTATAGTAGAATCTCGTTTGAATAAATTTACTTGATGTCCACTATACGTGCAGGTCTTTATGTCCAACCAATGTCATTTATTTATAAGAAATTTTTACTTTTCTCATTTGTTGCTTTATACCGTAGCTTCAGTTTTTAAGCGTCCATGCTGTGTCACGAATATTTAACCCTCCCAAATTCGATAGTGAATTAAGGGATCGTATCATAGCCATAACTGTTATGTCATTGATCACCTATAATCAGTTTCATTCAAAGACATAGACTTTGAAATTCAATACTTGCATTCACGATGATTTAACGTAGACGAGAGTCTGAAATGGTTAGTGGCAATTTCATACAGCTGAATGACAACTTTGCTTTCCACAAGGCATTACATAATCATATCTAGATTATGTACGTTTTAATGCACATCGATTCACTTCCGATGTATGATACATGGGCCTCGATCGGGGGGGGGGGGTGGGGGGCGGCAGTCGCCCCCAACGAAAATATTTGGGGGTGGTAAGCATATCAGTTTGCCCCATACCCCAATAAGCCTGACAACTTAATAATACATGTAATGCAGGAATACCGTACGTTGAAAAAGCAATATAAAAACCATTAAACTTAACCTAAAAATACAAGTAAACATACACAATTTGCAATTTACTCCGCACGCCAAATTCTATATTTCAATTTTGCGTGCAAAGCGCGCCGAAAATCGATGAAATTTTGTCTTATTACCATACCCTTTGCCCCCGTATTCCGAAAAAAATGGATCGACGCCCATGTATGACGAATATCAATGATCATGATAGTGATAATCATCGGTTGTTATATTGATAAGACGAATGGAAACATGTTAGTCAATCCTTAGTCTTATTACATCGAAAATCCATTGGCTTTGTATGTAATTCGATAAGTATGAGATTGAAAGGGGTAAACCTCAACGTACTGTGTAAAATTATCACTGGAGGGCCCTGTCTCATAAAACTTTGCAATTGATTGCAAGTTTTACGAGACAGGGCCCTAGTTTTGATTGAAGAATAAATCAACTAAAGGACTACAGTGATACAAATTGTGCAAGCTGTAAAATTAAATATCCTCAAAAATATCAAAAGAGTTCAATCGTTTACCAAGTTGTAAAAAAGGGATAATAAATGAACGGTTTATTTTAAATACAAGACAAGACTTACGGCATGTGTGATGTGTGCGTGTGTTCATATGCACGAACCCTGTTTGCGAATATTTTATTTACACAACTGTTTAGCCATTGTCTGTAAAGTATTTGAAGAAGTGCTCTGAGGTAGGAGTCTAACTGGTCTAAGTCGTCAGCGCGCTGACTGCACCACGAGTTCAGTGGTCTGCAGTACAGTCTGCACTAGTACATGTGATGCATACAGCCTCAGATACAGAGAGTTGTTATCGCAGTGCCACGGCCACGCTCGGCGAACGAATGGCTCGCACTTTCGCCAGATGCAGATAGTACGCACTTGGCTGAGGTTGGTGGTGGTGGGTGGGTTGGTGTGGGAGGTAGGACAGTAGCAGATGTAATAATGTGTTTCTTATATATAAACCATAATTTGAAGAAGTAGATTATAATGATTTGTTTCTTATAAATAAACCACTCTTTGACAATTTGCAAAATGTAGAAACGTGCAGTGAATATTCAGCCAGAGATGCGACCCCCTAAAACATGCGCGATTATTAGGTCGTTTACAATGATCAGTAGCCTCTTCCTTTATAGTAGTCGGATAACACATAGGCTGCGGATCTCATACATCCAAGCTGAAAATGCGAAAATGTATAACCGACTCACGGCATCATACATACTCGATCATGCATTTGCAATGAACACAAGTTGCACTGTGGTCATTATTACAAGCACTGCACTATTCTGGGCATTCACATGTGCAAGGCATAATATACAGCATACCGCATACACAGCATGCATGCAACACGAGAAGCACGACAGCGATCCCAAATAACCGCGTCAGTCTTTGCTGCCAGTCGTTTGAAGAGCATATTTAACCGATATGGCTAAACAGTTGTGTAGATAAAATATTCGCACCCTGTTTATCATAGTATGTGTCTCCCTGTGTGTGTGTGTGTGTGTGGGGGGGGGGGTCGGTATGTGTGTGTGTGTGTGTGTGTATGTATGTGTGTGTATGTGTGTGTATGTATGTGTTCGTGTGTGTATGTATGTGTATGTGTGCATGTATATGTATGTGTGTATATGTATGTGTGTATGTATGTGTATGTATGTATGTGTGTATGTGTGTGCGTGTGTATGTGTGTATGTGTAGATGTGTTATATGTGTAGGTGTGTGTGTGTATGTGTGTGTGTATGTGTGTGTGTGTGTGTGTGTGTATGTATGTGTATGTATGTCTGTATGTGTAGATGTGTTATATATGTGTAGGTGTGTGTATGTGTGTGTGTGTGTGTGTGTGTGTGTGTGTGTGTGTGTGTGTGTGTGTGTGTGTGTGTGTGTGTGTGTGTGTGTGTGTGTGTGTGTGTGTGTGTGTGTGTGTGTGTGTGTGTGTGTGTGTGTGTGTGTGTGTGTGTGTGTGTGTGTGTGTAATCGAATGATTTACATGTACTTCATATACTTCATGTATAGGCAAACACAATAATATTATGTGAATTATTTCTCAGTATAATTTTACAAGCTTAATGTCTTTGCAATTCATTTCAATTTAGTCCATTATAATCAAAGTAATCCCAAATTCAGACATGGCACTTAAAGGCTAAATTATATCTATGAATTCTGAAACCGATCAAATAAAACAATGAAAGCAATGTACACATTTTGTATTGCGTAATACACAACTACTTTCATCGATCAGATCTTATAACTAAACTAATCATACGAATGTTTGAAGTATCGTGAAGCTCTAATTACACTATAAGGTTGTTTAAATAATATATACATCATTTAATTTTTGGTTGTGGATTTTTGTACATTATGCGTAAATTTGAATTAGACTTTTTTTTTGGTTTTAAGTGTGATTTCTGTAGGTTACTTTATTAATCCACTGTAGCTTTTCTTTATCAATATTCAAATTGCGCACATAATTTATGTTAAAGTTAAAGTAGATGTCTGCTCTAGACTATAATAGAAAAAAGGTGTATATATTGTATTCACTGCGTATTTCTAATCTTTAGATATAATTATGTATATATTGTCATGGTATTTGAGTTAATATCGTTATGTGGGTATGAGAAGAGGTCACCAAAAAGGCCCTTTTACTACACAGTTCCGGTGTATTAATCATAAGAATATTAGAAAGGTCCGGTATATATATTTGTAATAAACATCCATTTTCCCCACAGAAAGAAAACATTTTCAAAGAAACAGTGTCATTGGACAAAAAATAGTAATTTGATTAGTACAACAATACGACGATAATTGTGTCTGACCGTGTACGTGCAGGCGTGTTTGCCATTGTGGCCACCTAATCTTCATCAATGAGCATTAAATTAAATATCATGTTAATTTGGGATATTGCCTCGCCGAACCGCTTGTTTGCCTGTCAAAGAGAGCAAATGTTTGTTTGACGTACTACAGGGTTCCGCTTTTCCACCTACTTTCACTCGAAATCGTGTTCTGTGATTGGTCGGCGCGTCTTTGAGCCATTCTGTTAAATTGATGAACTATACGTGCTTTTTCTCTTTTTTTCTTTTTGCTCTCTCTTTTATCTGTCCAAGGCTGGTCGAGTTGTCTCAATGATTAAACCGTGTCACGGCACCCACGTAGACACTGTTTCTTGAAATTACATAGATATATTTTGTTTATATTTACACTATAAGTATCATTGTTCGGCACTATTAACCATAAATTTTGCCGGTAGTCGCGTCGACGTCACATTTATTATTAAAGAATATGAAATATTGGATTTAGGTAAATATCTCCGCCCCCAAACAAGTTGTAATTGGCCAAAGAAAAAACTATAACTAAAAGGCCGACAATCATTACAAATTTTCCGCTCAAAATGATTGAATCCAATTGATGGCAGTGATAGAACGTCACACACGTATACATGCGCACTACAAACAAACACACACAAAAACACAAGCAAACAAACACGTATGTATAAACCATGAATAATGCATTTGCAATGAGTAAGCATATTTGTATAAGCTATGCTCAATATACATTAAGTTTGTAGAATACATGTATGTGTGTGTGTGTATAAGTGGGTGAATGTCGGGCGAATATTTCAGTGTGTGTGTGTGTGTGTGTGTGTGTGTGTGTGTGTGTGTGTGTGTGTGTGTGTGTGTGTGTGTGTGTGTGTGTGTGTGTGTGTGTGTGTGTGTGTGTGTGTGTGTGTGTGTGTGTGTGTGTGTGTGTGTGTGTGTGTGTGTGTGTGTGTGTGTGTGTGTGTGTGTGTGTGTGTGTGTGTGTGTGTGTGTGTGTG
>JZLH01S0079150.1:31578-47990 GCA_001188425.1 Eucidaris tribuloides | reverse complement strand
CTTGCTGGCTGCCAATTCCAGAAAACTGTTAATGAATGCATTTTGGAACATTTCTGAAAGCAAGCATCTTTTCACATTGTCTTTTCTCATTGATGCAAAGCTAATTTTTCACGAATATGGTATCATATGAAAGAAGATAAAATCAGCTTTTCAATGGTGCCCTTCAATGTCGAAAATACTGAGAATACATTCAAGCATGAAAGATTGAATTTCAAATTCGCTCGTGCAAATGATTTTATACCTGTGTCCTTTCTTATTGTCTTTGCTCAGCCATGCGTGAATGGGAATCTCTGTGACTAGTATCAAATGAAAGAGGAGAAAATATGCTTTCCAACCATGTACAACTTATTTTTCATACTTGTGTTTAAGATATTGAAATATCTTCATCAATCTCGGTTTCCTTTTTTCTGGGACACACTGTATAACTTCAGATAGGGTAGTGTTCACTGTTGCTGTAATTTGGCAGTTACGTGTAAAAATAAATGGCAAATATTTTGGTAGAGTCATAGGGGTCCAAGGTCTAGGTCAAGGGTCAAAGGTCAATGAACTTTGTGCCAAATGCTAGTTTCTGCCTATAACTTCAGTTGGGAGTGCTAACTGTTGATATAATTAGGTTGTTAGGTGCAAACTGTATCTAAGAGTAAATATTTGGGTTGAGTTAAAGGTCAAAAGTCAATGTTTACCCTGTAACCAAATGACAAATATAATTTTGTGTAGTTGTAGGGATCAAAGATGAAGGTGGTGAGTACATCTGAAAAAAAAAAGACAAATAACTTCATGCAGATGAAAAGGTCGAAGGTTGAGGTAAGATGACTTTGTTCTGTAAATTGTTCCCATTATCTTTACAAATACTTGGTTCCTTGAAAGTCCATAGTGATCATACTATGAGCAAGTTTCATGTGCTACATAGTGGGCGGAGGCATACCCATCGATGGCGCATAGTCTAACTTTTCTAGTTAAAAAGATATACCTCGTTGTTTTGAAAAATGAAATATCCATGTTGGTATTTCGTTTCAAAATCAATACAATTCAGTCCAGTTCAATTTGGTTTAAATTAGAAAAAATTATCCACTAATAATCAAAGAACCTGATGACTGATACTTAGTAGTTTACAACTTACATGTAGCCTAAAGTTAAATAACAGTGTATGATATTGCACTTTAAAGTTAATTATAACAAATACACAAAGGTTGCAATGTCAAAGTAAATAGGATATCTTATAAACTGCAGTATGTCACATATAATTTCAATATCTGTGTCACAAAATATGAGAGTGGTTTAATGTATTGCAATGGTTAGGTACAATAGGATAAGTTTGTAAACAATGTTATTATGTATCACTTTTATCATCCCATTGTATTGTATTTATGTCATAGCATGCCATTAGTTCAAAATTTTAAGTGTACTTTTGTCACAATAAAGCGATGCTTTAACAAATTAAGGACACACTGTGTACAGTATTTAGAACTTAATCATTTAGGTATAAAAACTAAGTTATTTAATGAATATTTTTTATTTCATGTATCTCTCCTTGCCGCTGTGGCTAGGTGTCTTGTGGAAAGTGTGGCAACGGTCTAGGACACGAGTTCTTGCAAGACGGTCCCGACGGCCAGTCCCGTTTCTGAATATTCTCGTCTTCCCTGAAATTCAAGAAGGGGAAGACAAGTAAGTAATTATCATCAATCTGTTGGATATAGAGTAAACTTCACCTGTTTCAAATGTCTGGGGACCCCACAAATCACTTCAACTTTGAGTTGAATAAAGAATTACAGTTCTGGCCATTTTGACATATGCGAAGGATTTAAATTTAACATTTTCCTGCCCACCAAAAATTTAAGGCCAAATTCACGACCCCCAAAACAGCAGAAAAGCCAATCACTGAAAATAATAGGGGGTGAAATTTGCAAAAAACACTAAAATCACCATAATTTTCATTACTTTGAAAATAATGGTTGTGGCAGCCGGCCTCTAACCCCCCCCCCCCCCAACCACATCACGTTCTACATTGTATCTATGTACAATTTTTGCAATATCTTAAGTAATTCATATTTGTTCTTTTAATTCAGGCACTCAGAATGGAGCGGCAGCATCTTGCCCAAGCAGCAAATGATAAATGCTTTCCACGTTACGTCTTTGCGTAGCGTGGTGGTAAGTAAACACAAGACCTTGGGACTACGGCTAAATACAAGGATTACAGTACACATCGAAGAGCAGCAATCGGCAGAAAGCTCATAGGATCTGTACAAATTGAAGTACCCTGTTTGAGTGCAGAGAAATAATGTATCACAAATTATCAGTACTATGACATAGATCTGCATTTTCAATATACAGTAAACTCCCAAGCTTTGAACTCGCACAGAAAACAGGCAGCACTAGTATATTTGTGTGAATGTAGAAATTAAGTTATATGCAAGGGAAGTGTACTGATGCAACGTAACTTTGTGGATTGAAGTTGCGTCTGCACAGTTTCTTTGAAGTAGAAATGTATTACCAGATAAACATATGTACATTCACTTATGCAACTGCAGGCTTTGAATACAGCACATACCAAAACAGGTAATCCAACTTTGGGCAAAATTATTCCAAACTCACAGAATTTCAAAAAATTTTGTGAGCATGTAAACAAACAAAGTGCAACCCTTTCTCTCTTAGTATCTCATTGATATCAAATTCATATGCAAAGGTAGACTCATTGATGAGTTAATTGTTCTAAAACAAGTCAATGTAATAGCACTCTTTCCAAGTTGACTGCTTCAATTGTAAGCTGAATCATTTTACTTATCTGTACATATTATATGCCCACTTCAAATTGATGATTGTAATAGAACCTGATAAACCTGCTTTTCAAACTGGTCATGTTCAATAACAAAACAAACAACAATATCAGACATCAGAGGAATAAATCATTCATTTTTTTAAAGAATCAAATAGATTATTCAACTGATACCTCACATACCCCAAACATCGATAAAATTTGATTTAAAAAACGTAATCGTAAAATTATGCTCCCCATCATGAAGCTGGTGAAAATGTTCATATGAGTTGCCTGCCTTTGTGCAAGATCTTCAAAATTGGAAAAAGAGCAGTTTGTCATTGTCTTATTCAGGAACAATTTACTCATCAATGAGTGTGATTTGGCATATGAATTTGATATCAATGAAAAGCGGATGAGTTGCACTTTCATTACATGCAATCTGTGAGTGTGGAGAAATAATGCACTCAAACTGGACTACGCTTTTTTTTTTGATACGCAATGGCCCTGGTTACACTGACATTACCGTTCTGAGAACGGTCTCAGAATGCTTCCATTAATCATCTCAGAACGGGTTTGGACCTTCACTGGTACGTATGGTTACACTGCCATCACACGAGCCGCCTGATGCTCAATTGAGCAGCGGTTACCACTAGCAACAATATAACCACTCCCGTTCAGTTGTCAAATGTCTCCCCGTATGTCCACCCCATGGAACGGTTTTGGAACGCTTGTGTGGTTACACTGCGTTTGAAACAGTCTGAGAACAGTCTCAGACCACCTCTGGAGGTGGTTTGACAAAAACGCTTTTGCAACACTTTTGGACCACTTTTGGGTTGATTGTTGTGGTTACACCACGAGTAAATCGTTCTGAGACTGTTCTCAGAACGCTTTTGATTTTCGGTGTAACTGGGGTCAATGTATACTTAGTGGTTGTACAAATCTAGATGCTGCTATGCTTTATGTAGTAGCCACAACAGTGGAATCCATCCAGCTGTAGTGCTTTCCGATAAAGTTAACCCCTTGGAGACTAAGAACAAGATATCTCAGGCTGGGGTCTATGGAGAATGCATGTTATATTGAAATCAAATCGTTTCCAATGGGTTAAAATTACCAACTAACTGCCTTTTACCCTGATGAGATTCCAATGTCCCTCTGTCTTGGGTTTGTGCTATGATTTATATCTCGTACATTGATGCCTGCAGATTATTCAGGAACGTTTGAAAAGGACCATGTAGGATGACGCTGCTGCAATGAAATTCTTTCAAAGAAATTGTAGCACTGACGGCAAAACATGGTCGTACTTATTCTGAATAACCTGTGGTCATTGTTTTAAAAGATGTAAAGTTATGTTTATTCTACTCAGGTATTTAAAGAAAATAATTTTACTTATGTTTAAAGGAATACCTTTTCACAGATTTCATTTTGTGATTTTATATTGTTATAAATAATCAAATGGTTGAATATATGAATTATGAACTACAAAGAGAAAAGGGGTGAAATTATTAAACTGCATTCAATATGGGGAACAAAAAGCTTACTTTTATAGTTTTATAATTATCAGAATATTGATGACATTGCTTCAAAGTTTCATTACTGAAGTGTCATGAACTGATCTTTGAGAAAAGGTTTTCCTTTGCAATAAAAACACATCATTTAGTAATATTCTTTCATTGTGATGATCAAGTTTTTAAAGCCCAAGTTTAGTTTAAGAGATCTGCTCTTTCAGATTGAGGATATAGTTCATTACTACCTTAAGCCTCTATTAACCTTTGTGATGTTGATTTATAAAATATGGTCAAAAATGTGTCGGGTGTTGGTCCCCCAGGGCCGGTCATTACGCACCACCCCCCCCCCGTGACATTTTCATAAAATTCAGTATTTAAAAAAAAGTAAAGAATTCAGAATCTATTATCGCTGTGAGGTGTTACTGACTAAGTGGTTGGCATAAAGCTTTCAAATAACAAAAAAATCCCCAAAACTAAACTTGGGCTTTAATCATCAAGATAACACTGTCTTTAGTTTACTTGAGGATTTCTCTAGGAGTTGTGTAGGATGATTTGCTACAATGAAAGTCCATCTGGGACAATTGCAGTATTGATGGTAAATGCACACCCGACTCGCTTCCTAGGTAACCTAGAGCCATTGCTTGAATTTCTGCAATTTGGTATTGTTTTATTCATCAATGATGATGAAATATTTCTTTCGCGCAAAAATAGGGGCATGTCTTTTGCTCTAAGTAATGTTTCTTTGAGCTGTATATGTCTTTAGTTTATTGAAGGATTATTTTCAGAGTTGTGTAGGATGATTTACTACAATGAAAGTCCATCTAGGACAATTGCAGTATTGATGGTAAAGACACACCCTCCCCGTATCCTTAGTAACCTAAAGACATTCTTGAAATGCCATAAATATGTTTTATTTTTTTATACGAAAGGATGTTATTTATAGTGTATAAATTGAAAGATTTTATTGTACTTGGGTGTAAGGATATATTGTTCATTTTGTTACTTTGGTGTTTGTTTATTTTTGTTACAAAAATACAGCATTTGTGTGTACACTGTACTATACACAGTATATACCACTAGAATTGCAATACTTGTCCTCGTAGTTATTTGAATTTATGTGAAATATTTGTATGTGGGGAAAATAAGGCCCAAACATTTGCCCAAAATCACTTTGTATGCTTAGAATAAGGAACAACATTTTTTTACTGGTGAAATTAAATTTTTAAGATTTCTTCAAGTGCTGTCATATTTGTGGAGTATTTTGATGGACTACCCACTTTAATGTCTTAAGGCCACTGAACACTACGCGATTTTCAGTCGCACGACTGCCGACTTTGGATCTGAAATAAAAAAAAAATGCTTATATTTCGTACATGCTCATTTATTTCAGATCCAAAATTGGCAGTCGTGTGACCGAAAATCATGTAGTGTGTAGTGGCCTTTAGAAACCTTTTGTCGTTATAAAGTTCAACTCAAATGTCTTCATCGGCGGGACAATCATTGTTCAGGAATTTGCCAAATTTGTGGTAGTGCTAAACTTGCAGTGGAAATTTTGTTGGATAAATTGCTGCTTGTGCAGTAGTTGTAAACAGCATCAAAATACAAGAATACTCAAATAAACCACTCACTAGAAACTTGAAAAAAAGAGAAGTCTTCAAAGTGCCCCATGTGGTGGGAGTTTTATAGTCAATCGCAATAGCAAGCAGTACTCCATAATAATTGGCGTGTATCATGCACCATGTAGTACAGTGGGTAACTGTGTTGTGCACAGCGCCATCTTATGTCCATTGGAAGCACAATTTTATAGAAAATACTGTACACGCCCTAATTATCAAGTGAGCAACAGTCAAGTGAAAACGATTCTGAAATTATTTTGTATTTAAGGCCTTCACTGATTGCAAAAGACCACTTAACAAAATGTTTTTGGGTAAGAAGACCTTTTTCAACTTTGAGAAGCACACTACAAAATCAGCTCATCTAGAAATGTGATGGTCAATTGTTCATTTTAAATGTTGTTCATATTCAGGGGAAAGTTACATCTGGTCAGAAAGTGTTTTTAAGGTTTATGTAAATTTTTGTAGGCTTCTTCCTTTTTGGGGGAAGGTGGGTTAAGTACCAGCACTTTGGGTCAGAAATGAGTACAGGTAGGCTGATGGCAAAATGTATGCAACCCACAATGTTGTGTCTTTGTTATCATCATAAACCAACAGATGGACGTAGACACTGAAGACTTTCCCTGGCATTTGTGCCCTTCTAGTGGTCACCCACAACATGTATTTTTGGCATGTTGCATAAAGTTCTAAGGTTAATGAATGATATATTGAAAATTAAGAAGTGAAATTAATCATGAAATGAAATTGTGAGAATGATTGTATTAAATTATGAAATTGTGGCAAATATTGATAGAAATGTTGAATGTTATCGAGTGAAGTTATGGAACATGTTAAACATCAGTACTCGGGTTTTAGGAGGAACAAAGAAGCTTGCCGACAGATCTGAAATTACATCTTACTTTGTGTAGTTTGAACTAACAGTTATATTCTTTCGTAGCATTAAGGACAGAACATCGTTTTATAGGTTGTACCTCTCTTCAATGGTTTACCCATTGTCTAAGCGAACTAGGTGTGTTGTGTATTAACTCTATAGGAATTACGGAATCTCAGATACAATGGGTTTAATGTAATTTGTACCATACTACCTGTCAAATCAGATTGTAAAGTGTGAGTTATGGAGAATTTTTGTTCAGTTTAGTGGTGTGTAGATACATGTACTGGTAGACCATAAATCTACCACAGTACTGCAACAACATTTGTAGCTTCTAACAAAGTATTGAATACTGTACATGTATATGTCAAAATTATCATGACAGTCACTATGGGGAAAGTTGCATCCTTTCTTCTACACTCGTATAAATTGGCCATACGTGAAGCAAAAACTACCAATGTACATTTAAAGAAATTAAAGGAGTTTTACTGTACTGTAAATCTGTCATTTCTTCTCTAGTTCTCGAGCCAGGACAACTGTTGGCCAGTGTTTAAAAAAGCTGAATACATGATATACACAAGTAATTTAACTTAAAATTTTAAGATAGTGTAAAAAATATATGAGGCGAGGCAAAAATTTGTCCCACAAATGCCTCCACAGTATATATGTAGAGAGAACTGTGTGTGAAAAATTTGCCTTCAAAACTAGTGGTGTGAGTTGAGTCTTTTAAATATAATCTGCATTTTAAAATGCATTATGCACGTCCATTTCAAATCTGACAGCAGCTTCATTACACAATCTTTCAAGTTCATGTACAATAAACAATATTGTGTGTCATCATGTGGTGCATTAATTTTGTTATATCATAAATTGCATTAATCTCTTCCGAATTTTGTCATTTTTTTCTAATTTTTCTTTGTATTGTAAAAATTCAGCATAATGCAATCCTTCAGGGTAACTTCATAGAGCCCTATACTGCCCCCCCCCCCATGACAAAAGGGCATAACTGACATTTATGTGTTTTGGAGATGTTGAGCAAAATGTAGTTTCTTCAACACATAAAGCCCTATTTTGCGTCATTTTAACAAGCGGGTTATGAAACAAAGGCACACTTCCAATTAATATTGTTTTTGTTCTGCATGTTAAACATGATGTACTGAGTCCCCTGCACTATATAACTCAATTTTGAAAAAAAATGTCAGTTATGCCCTTTTGTCAGTGGGGGGGGGGGCAGTATAATGCAGTGTTGTATCCAAGACCAGTTGCAGATGCAACCAGGTGCAACATGTTTAATCTTGGGCCTATTGCATAAAACTTTAACTAGACTCTGTTTATTTTATCCAGAGTTTTTTTTTCCTATGGGAAAATGAATGGTAAAATCATGCTAACCACAGTTTTTATATTTAACCAGAGAAATTTCTCCAGTTAAAGTTTTACCGTATGCAATATTCCCCTCAATGCGTACATTACGCCAAAGTCATACTGTGTTATGATTACACCACTGCCCTCTCATCTTTCTTGAACCAGTCCAATGCCATTGCATTGTAGGACTCCACTGAAGTTATTTCTTATTAACCCATTTTCTCTTGAATCTTTTCAGTCATTTTACGTGGAGACTGACAAATAACTGGACTTCAACACGTTACATTTTTTTCTTTTCTTTCTTTTTTTTTTGGGGGGGGGGTGTAGGTGTGTAAACAGATGTTTATTGGTTCTGACTGAAATACCCCCCTTTTAAACAAACAGTGATCAGTAGTTAATTATATTATGTCATTTGATATATTTGGTTTTTACTTTTGGTGCACATCAGCCCTCCGTTCATTCACATTGTGTCTTTCAAAAAACATTTTGATAATGACCCACCAATATTTGAAAAATACATACATATGTTGTACATTTGAATAATTTCAACACTTGTTTCATTTGATATAACATCAGTGTGTAAGTGTAATGTTATACATGTACTTGGTTCATAGAGGCTTTTATCATTATGCAAATTAACTATAAAGAATAATATTCCGTATATGTTACGAGTAAAAGACAGTTTACATTTCAGAACATTCGTGTGGACGAGTTCACGCACATACAGACACAAGATACATACACATGTCATGCACACACACACACACACGAACACACACACGCACACACACACACACACACACACACACACACACACGCACACACACACACGACACACACACACACACTCATGCACACACACACACACACGAACACACACACACATACACACATGTCATACACAACACACACACACACACACACACACACACACACACACACACACACACATATTTTCGCACCAATTTACACAACATAATTATAAAGCCAGTAATATAACACATCTCAAATTTTGCAGCACGCTTTGGCACAAAATACATGTATATCAAATATGCATTTTAGTAAGTAGCGTTTTGGTAAATGAGTTTCAAACTTTCAATACACCACTTTTGTCTTCCACACTGATGCATTGTTTTATTCCGTTCATTTGAGTGTGTAAGATAGTAAAGTAATAATCTGTGTTTACTGGTAAATGGTGGTTGTTGTGATTTAGATGTATAAATGATGAATAACTTGCGTAATTATATTAATGGTTGACTTTGCAATAAAAATTAGATCAATAAAGAAACACGTGTCCACTGTTTTTTTCAATGTGATATGTATATTGTTTATTTGTTCATTTTTGCGTGTTTTCGCGTGTGTGAGTTGTAGCGTGAATACAAAGAACTGTATTTCTTTACACGGGAAGGACTGACTCATTTGGAGGTCATTGCTGCAGCAAGAGTTGGATGGAAAGCACCCCCTACGCAAGTATCGGAAAGAGAGGATATGGTTGCACAGCCTTTTTGCAACTTCCAAAACATCTCTTTCATTAACTAAATCGTAGATATTTCTTGTAAATCGATAGAGATGAAGGGAGATTTCATGTGCTTTCAAATAAAGACATTATTTGTCATGTTTCCAAAACACACATTCTCCCTGCTAAATACTTGAATAGCAACCTTGTAAGCTAGCAATCCAAAAATAATTTAGAATACTAGAACCCTAAATTATCCAATTTCTTTACAACCTGTAGAAGCTATAGTCCTGTTGTATAACGACACAAACCATAACAATTTTCCAATCTGGTTTGTAATTTATTGCATACCACACGTCATCTTTGTTCTGCCTTCACGTTACTCTTTCATTGTGAAGGCTGTATTCGTACTATGTGACCTGTGAACAATGGGGTTCGACGACAGCTTCCCCAGAGGACAACTCCCCCGGAGGACCACTCCCACTCTAGGTCAACTCTAATGGAGATCCCAGCAGGGACACTCTAGGTCAACTCCTCCAGGGGAGAGCTGCCTAGGAGGACAGCTCCCGGCCTCCCACAGAGGACAACTCACACCGGAAACCATGTTTGCAGTATAGTTTCCCCGTGCAGGGAGTTGTCCACCTGGGGAATTGTCCTCTCGGGCCAGTTGTCCTCCGGGGGTAACCACTAACCATCCTCCCGGGGAGTTGTCCTACGGGGTTAACCGTCCTCCGGTGGTCAAGTGGGAGCCCGAGTAGGAGTTGTCCGCGGGGGGGGGGGGGGGGTCCTGATACGGAATAATAGGGATGATATGGTATTTCGGGATAGTTTACTTGAAACAGGCAGGCGTTTCTTAAGAGTTGCGTAATACTATGTATTTGTGTTCAGAAAGAGGACAGCAAAATTATTATCCGAAGAAAATTAAAGCCATTATAGTTTTGGTCAATTCGATATTTTTTCATCAGTCTTTCAGAAAGTATGGTATCGTCATGGTATCGTATAGTACGGGTATCGTACCTGACGTCAGAGACGAGGTCAGAGAACATCCCCAAACCTTACAAAAATGGTTTTGATGCAGAAAAAGTATCTGTTCATCTCTGCATTATCAAATAAAATGGAAAATAAGATCAAATACTTGATCTAATATTTTTAATGACTCAGAAAAAGAGTGACCCAACAGGATTAGAACCTGAGACCTACTGATATCCAGTCAGCGGCACAACCACCAGGCCATGCTGGGTAACAGCAATGCCACGGTTTACTTGGTTACAAATACCCGAGAATCATTTTTTTTACGTCCGAGCTCATTAAACTTTAATAAGTAGGAACCATGGTTTTTCATTTCTTTTTATATATTTTTTAATCTTAAGAAATAATCATTTCAGAGTGTGTGACGACAAAACATAATGTGAAAAAAAAATCACCATTTACCAAAACTTCACACTACATGCACTTTTAAGACTATAAATACGTTCGTGTATTAATCACTCACTTACCTATGCCAATGCGTGCGTGCATCTGAAGTGCTCGAATTTCAAATTTGTGAAAATAGAAAATTCGGATTCCCTGATGATTATATACATCACAACATCTCATTTTAAGAATTTGGTAGAAGGTACGATATTGTTTTCTGATGTGTTATGATCATACTTTGTGACAGATTAATGGAAATTTTGTCTGATCTAACAAAACGATACTGTCAGTACTGAAAGACTTGTACAAATAAATGTGATTATTGGAAATGACCAATTTTTAAAGTAGGTGACCATGGCCTTAGGCATAATTCACACCACACGCAGGCTATTCGATATGAAGATCGCATTTCACTTCTTTGTTGCATACTCATTTTACATGAATATAAATCACACTGGATAGCCCCGGCAGTTCAATTCTCAATCTGTCTATATGTTCAAGCAAACATACAACATTATCGTTATTTTGTTATAAACATATAAATTTAGATCTATGTACTACATTGTGTGATTTAAAAAACCCCAATACATTACCAGAAACTAGGAATGGGGAAGGAAACAAAAATAACCTTGTCATACTGTTGCATACTTGCCACTTATTGAGGAAAAGTACAACCTACATGTACGTATATTATCGACGAATACAGCCTGTTATTAAGCATCAGGAATAAGCAAAGATGATTTGAAAATATTGTTTTACTAGGCCTACTTATCCCTTATCCCTCCTGAACCCTTATCTTATCTCAACAAGGGTGAACTTATTTTATCAATGGACACTCTGTGTTGGTAAACATCATCACATGATGGATAAGGGAAGGACACGAAACTAAAATGACTTTGCCTTGCTGTCATAATCTCGCCACTTTACATATTTTGAGCAACCTTATCGCCATTTTATCAAAATACATGTAACATACATTAGGAATAGACAAAAACAACCTGAAACAGGAAGATTACAACTTTGTCTTTCTGTACTGAGCTATTTGAAGTTAATTTGAAGTGTTATTCAAAACTATAAGAACTGTAAGAAAAACAAGTTAATTTGTCACGCAATCATAAACTCGATGTACTCTCATCACTTCAAGTGACATTAACATTAACAATGGAACGGGTGTGTGTGTGTGTGTGTGGGGGGGGGGGGGTCGACACAGACCACAATTGGGGAGACGAGTCAAGGGTGTTGGATGAGGTTTATACTCTATGAGACAGTACGAACTGATTATGCTATAAACAGATGATTTTTTTAATTTGTCCAACTGCGTGGTAAATTCTACGTTTTTGTTAAAAGTGAATGAAAATTTGTTAAGTAAAGTAAATGCATTTTCACAGATTTCCGTATATGTCTCCGTGCCCAATATTTCCTAAAAATTGCCCAAATTTGTATCATTTTATCTGCCATAGCATAGTTGTAGTCACGAGTCATTAATTATATAAATAAATTAGAACTACATGTACTTAAATCTAGACCCCAGGTTTCAAATTCACCTAGTTTTCAGGGGCGTCGATCAATGTTTCGGATGGGGGGGGGGGGAGCAAAAATGGAAAAAATGCCCAAAATTTTTCGTCGCGCTCCGCACGCGCCGAAAAATTGGCGATTTTGTATATTATATGTAATGGCAATATTATGCCATGCTTAATGGTTTTATATTACTTTCCAATGTTTCATAAAACATAATTGCATTGCATATTATGAATTTTTCAAATTGTCAAAATTATTGGGGGGGGGGGCAAATCGATATGTTTGCCCCCCATATTTTCATTGGGGGGGGGGCGATCGCCCCCTGCCCCCAGGATCGACGCCTCTGCTAGTTTTAAAGTACAAGAAGTGAATCAGTAATTTACCGTGCGTAATTCGCCGAAAGCGTAGATCTGTGGAATGTTATGAATGTTGAAGTTCGAATTGTTCATTAATTGTATACATGTACACGAATTATACTTCGCACAAAATAGGAATTCATGAAAATTTTAAAATTGAAGTGCTGTGCTAAAAAGTTTTAGCAACGTCTAAATTAATTACGCACAATACGGTGCCCATCTTCTTGCGATTTCTTTGAGTTAATGCTGTGCAAATTTTCATATGAGTCATAATCATCATCATCATTCAACCATTGTTGGATGAAGCCCTCCTCAATCAGTTTCCATTCGCTTCTATTTGCTGTCATTCTGTTCCATGTTACTGTGTTTGTGTATGATGATATTTCGTCTCTCCACCTCCTCTTTTGTTGACCCCTTCTTCTCTTGCCTGTTCTTGGTTGCCATTCTGTGAGTTTCTTGGTCCATCTGTTGTCTTGTGCTCTATGTAAGTGTCCTGCCCATCTCCATTTTATCTCTTTAATTTTACTATAATATCTTTGACCTTCGTTTTCTGCCGTATGTCAGTGTGCTTCACTTCGTCAAGTAATGTTAAATTGAGCATTCTTCTTTCCATAGCTTTTTGTGTTGTTCATATGAGTACGCACCATAAATCATAAATTACATGTATATCTAACTCAATCGTTGTTTTACTCGGATGCAGTTGTATAGATGTAGAATGTGTGCCTTTGTCACAGTTTGCACATCCATATTCTGGAATAATACAACCACCACCACTACTACTATATTGCTACTACTACTACTACTACTACTACTACTACTACTACTACTACTACTACTACTACTACCTTACTACTACTACTACGTACTACTACTACTACTACTACTACTACTACTACTACTATACGTACTACTACTACTACTACTACTACTACTACTACTACTACTACTACTACTACTACTACTACTAGTACTACTACTACTACTACTACTACTACTACTACTACTACTACTACTACTACCTACTAGTACTAGTACTACTACTACTACACTACTACTACTACAACTAGCACTGCACTGCTGCAACTACTACTATTATACTACTTTTATTCTACACTGACTACACTCATAATCAGCATCGTCGTCATCATCATAATTATAACTACCAATTTTGATCAGAAAAAAATAGATGAAGCCCCTCCAGCCCCCCCCCCGGGCTCAAAATTGCAAACCACATCGCACCTTTATTATCAACGACTTTATACTGTCATTTAAGATATGGTACTTTGGGAACTCGATCTGAAAACCAAACCTCTTTTTTCACGCGATGTACTTTTCGCAGTAATCAGTTCTTTGGTATTTCACTTTAGCAAAAAGTGTATCGTAATCGTGGATAGATAATTCATCAAGAAAAACATGAAATCTTTAACAGTTACACTTGTCACTCTAATAAACAATTTTTTGAAGTGATCTATCTTGTTTGGACAAAGATACTGCAAATATAGGCAAAAAAATCACAACCTTTCCAAGGCATGCTAATTATTATTTTTTAAAGTGAACTCGTATCTTATCGTACAGCGTGTTTCTATTGAGCCTACCGTATTTATCCGGATAAAATTTAACCGGCTAATATCGGAGAAGGTCTGTTTCTATTGGATTGCGTTTTCCGCAAAGCACGATCGATCCTACCGGGATCGTATGCGTACGATTACCGGCTAAGAGTCCGTTGACCTGGGTTGTCACAAAGTATTGTGGGGATGCGCTAGGTCAAAAAACGCACGCTCGCTGCAGGGGTCACGTATTCTGATCACATGGTTTTGTTGATTTCCGGTTGTTAACGAGTTGATACCAAGGCTGCCACTCGTAGGGGAAATCCCCTACCGTAGGGGATTTTGGTAATGCGTAGGTTGTAGGGATACCTACGGGGAAAATGACCTTCTGTAGGGGAAAACGTAGGGGTTTTTGATGATTTGTAGGGGATGTAGGTTTTGTTTTTGTTTTTGTTTTTTTTACAAATTTTCAGAAATATTCTTAAATCCCTGAAGGTTTTCAAAGAATTTCAATCCATTTGTCCGTCTCCGGCGAAGAAATCGTGATCATTCTATTGCAATTTCTAAGGTTATTTTGTCGGCGAAAACGTACCTTCGTAGGGGGAAAGTGAATTTTTGTGAGGGGGGGGGAACATGGTTCATGGGGGAAAATTGGGTTATTAAGGCGAAGGGGAAAAGTGGTGTCCGTAGGGGAAAATACGCATGCGCCGTAGGGGGAAATTAACATTTTGAGGGCAGCCCTGGTTGATACCACTGGACGATATCATGTTTGATATCGGTTAACGTCTGACGTCTTACGGTATCTTCTTCGGTATAGCTCTCCGCTATTATCCCGCAAAAAGCAGGATAAATACCGGCGAAGCTTTCTCCGCTGAAAGACGGATAATGGCGGAGAAGGTCTGTTTCTATTGAGTTCTTCTACTCCATTAGCCGGTTCATTCCGGAACACAGCCTTCAATAGAAACACGCTGTAAGTGTACTTTAATTAGCATAATGCTCGGTCTTGACTGTGTGTATTAGCATGGACCTATAGGTCCATGGTATAAGTAGGTAAATAATGAGTGGTTACGAGTGCGATGGTACTATAAGATAGCAATTAAAGTGATAATAGCTTACATTGTGGAGCTTCAATTTAAAAATTTGTCAAACTTTGATATCTGAGCTGTAGTGTTCAACTGGACAAATAAACATCCTAGAATACAAAAGTTTGGAAATTTATGCTGCCACTGGCAAGATATGAATAAATAAACAATTAGTACTCGGGGCGAGTAGAAAATAGCCTAGATCCCCACACAGAAGTCTATAGGAGGAAATGGGCAGGTGAATCCGGTCAACTTACGATTTCCACTTTTTTAAAGCACTAAATAATCATTTTGAAATACAATTTTTTCAGGGCTTCATTTTTAGACCTTATCAAAGACACTAGGAGCATGGAGGATTACATTTTTTTTAACTGTAGTAAATGTTAGCCAATGGCTTTAACGTTATATCGCGGTGCGTGAATTTGGACATGATTGTTATGTTTTGTTCATTGTTATTGTGTGTGTGTGTGTGTGTGTGTGTGTGTGTGTGTGTGTGTGTGTGTGTGTGTGTGTGTGTGTGTGTGTGTGTGTGTGTGTGTGTGTGTGTGTGTGTGTGTGTACGTACATTGATCCTCTAAACAAAACAAGATAATATGGAAACATTTCTAAAAATGAAGCCCTGAAGGTCAGTTCGAAGTGCATTCCACACTCGGGAACCAATTCAAATTTGCCTGAGCTATGGATGTTCGTACTTTTGATAAATGGTAATCATTGACATTGCTGGTCAATTATGAACGAGACATTGAATTTGTAGAGGAGTTTGTTTTCACAGTTATTGTGATAATAAATTATTCTTACTCATAAAATACATTGAAATACCTACTTGCGATTTATGAATGTTGTGAACAGAAACAATAATCTAGCAAACAAGGGAGATGAGTGGGAGTTATACGCAGTGTGGGTTACTAAGGTGACAGCTTTCTTTTGTAATTTA
>JZLH01S0079150.1:5284-24386 GCA_001188425.1 Eucidaris tribuloides | reverse complement strand
TATGTACATCTATCGAAAAATACTTATGCACAATTGGCGCACTTAATGTTATAGTATGCAATGTATGGTAACAAATACTGTATTGTATCAAGTCAAATGACTTTGTTAACATGAAATATATTCTGTAATCTTTAAATTCATACAACTTTAGCTAACTTATTACAAATTTCTGACATGTGATATATTTCCAGGACAATGATTTATCAATGTATATGCCGAAAAAAATATTTTGAGGTTTTATTTCACAATTATTTATTTTAAATTTTACATCTTTTAGTGAGTATTTTGTATAACTGATATTTAACAAATTTCTTATTCATTGACGGCAAATCAAGTATAAACATTCTTTAATTCACTAGAGTACGAAATATATTTGTGAAACATTTCATGGGCAAAATACACTTTTTCATCAGCAAATTGCGATGTCATTAACATAAAGAAGGGAACGGAGAGGACCTGAATCCTTGCGGAACACCACATGGGATAGTTTTATATCAGATTTACAGGAATTAATACATACAAATCATTGTCTATTAGAAAGATATTCTTTGATTCAACAATGTGGTACACCCGAGTTCCGTTCATAGTGATGAATTTTATATAATATAATTGGTTGATGGAATATTGTCAAATGCTTTTCACAAATCTAAAAAAACAAAACAAAAACGCCAACTGAGTAATGATGTTTTATTTTCTCAAGAGGAAATAACAGATACACCGTAGTAATAAGTGTGGTAGAGCTAGTGAAGTATAAATAATCTCTTTTCCATCCAAAATAATTTTACGACAAAGCATATGTTTATTGTTACACAAAAAATCATAAATTCTATTGTAAACATGTTTTTCAAGAATTTCTGTTGAAACACAAATGTACAGAAATAGGACGATAATTACAGGTACTACTTTTTTATCCAGATTTAAAAAGGTGTAACATTTGCTATTTTCAATTTATTCGGAATATTCCAGTTTGAATGGATCTGTTAAATATATCTGACATATTGGTTTACAAATGTGTGATATGTGCTCTGGTCTTATTCTTTCATTTTTTGTGCGACTGATATGATTTTCCCTTAAGTCGTAGGTTTCATGTATGAAGGTGCTTCATTGAAATTGAGAAGGTACGACGAATGTTGTGTATTTGAATTTGGCATTAAGATAATGATTCGCTTCATTATTTTGTGTTTTGTGTTTCTATCATAGTGCAAGTATTAGCTCCAGTACTTTTGACCACTCCATTCCCAACTTTTCTATCAATCTTCCCATCGTACTTCTGACAGCCTCTGCTAGCATTCCAGCATCAAGTAGTTCTGCTTTATCAAATTCCACGATATTGTTAATAATTCTTGTAGATATTGATTTCACTGGAGTGTATATGTCTAGGCTGGAAGTGTTTGTCTTATATTTGTTTCTTTTTATTTGAAGAAAAACGAGCATGAATATACCAGCATTGGATAAAAGATTGACCTCTATAGAAATTGAATCAAAATTTGCCTGTCCAAAAGCAAATAGTGACGGTAATTATTTTAAAAAGAGTAAAAATTTGACTTTATTTTTCAATAGTTGTACATTACTTGTATTACCAAGTGAGGACTAATCCGGTTGCTTGAAACATGTCAAATATGTTATTTTCAAATATATACTCATAAGCTTACTAGACTGCACGCACACACAAACGCACGCGACGCTCCATTTGCGCGTCGTATTGAATCTGCATTTTGTCTACGGATACAACGATACTTTTTACATAATTCCTTGTGGTATCGATAGCAAAGTAATAATTACACACGGGTCGTGCATTGAGAGACTGAGAGAAAGAGAGAGGAGGGGGGGGGGGAGGAGAGAAGGAGAAAAAAAAACAATCAGAAGGCTCACGTATTTTAAACTGTTTGATGATAAACATCATTTTCGAATGCTTTGAAAATGACTCTGCTGTTCTATGTTAACTCACCAATTTAATCATTCTTTGAGATGATCTTTTGTCATATAGCGAGTACCTTCCTTGCCAACAAACAGGAATATAACCTGTACGAATATACAAAAACAACCCGAACATAATCAAGTTACAAACTTGTCCTATGGATATTTGAAGTGGGTTCTGACCTTAATATATCAAAACTGTACTCATATAGTCATATTATCGATGAAAACATCGTTATTGGAATGTTATCAAATAGACAAGACGATTCTGTGAAATGGTAACTTTGTCACGCTATCATGTAGCTCGCCACTCTAATCGGCGGTTTGCAGTAAGCATTCATCTGATATTCTACACACAACAAAAAAAGTAACTACCCCCTTTTTCAAACAGCCATAACTTTTTAACGAAATTAGTTTTAGCAAAATAATTAGGGAGGGGTATTCCTACACGTATTGACTAACATCTATGTGATGTGAAAATGTAAATGATCCGTCAAGCCATGCATGAATGAGCATGCATTAAAGGCAAACATGTCGCTTTTCAAAAGTCACAGGGTTCATCTCTTATGCCAAAATAATGGTAAATAATAGCATTTTTTACTTTGTTCATGAAGTGTGTTCACTCAACCATGACATGGTTACAACCTCTTATGTTCGTAAAACATGTAAAGATACATTTTACTGAAAAATACCGGATTTCAATTTTTTTCAATAAACTTCATGGATTTTAGAATTTCAAAATTGAGAAATATGGACATTTTTAAATTGAGCTCATTGAAGCGTAAAATATGCAAAAAGTGCCAGGGGAGGTGTAAGGGGGTCAAACGATAGATAATTAACATAAATATCGCTTAGTCATTCACCAGAAACAAAATTTGTCAAAATCCTGCATCACAAATTCCCCAAAATGACCCTTGTGATGTTTGAAAAGTGACATTTTTACCATTAATGCATGCTCACTCATGCATGATTTGACGGATCAGTCACATTTTCATACATAAGTTAGTCAATGAGTGGAGGAATACTCTGCCAAATTATTGTGCTAAAACTTATTTCATTAAAAAGTTATGGTAGTTTAAAAAAGGGGTAGTAACTTTGTTTGTTGTGTTTATATAGCACGGCGTCATCTCGTCTACATTATCAACTGATACTTTCCGATGTGAGGTGAGGCAATCTTGGAACCTCTTCTGCTTATCATGTTTCCCCGTGTTCAGATGAGACGTGAACGCCGTGCTCTTCGGGTAAGTCCAGAAAAAGAGTTTAAAGTATGAATGCGTTATCCACTTTTGTATAAAATGTAGAAAATAACCTCGAAATGGTAAAGTGAACATAATACTACCAGGAGATTAAAAATATCAGCTGATATTAATGCTTTCCAAGCATGTTCCCAATATCCACGGAGAGTTCTCCAAACGAACATTTTTTGATAATTAATTTCCTTCTTGTTGTATTCGTTGTCTGCTTTGCTCCAAACTTTCACTTATTTGACTATGTATTAGTATAGATCAAAAGCGAAATTTATTTCATTTCGTTCCCTTTTAAAAAAAATCTAAGTCCACAAATTAATTTATAATAAATTAATCATTTTTTTTATTCGGGTGGATGTAGTACCTTTTGGAACCGAAACTGGATGTAGTACTTTTTGGAACTGAATTAAAATGGATGTAGTACCATTTGGAAACGAACTGATTTTTAAGTGCCATTTTTACAACTTGGCAATAAGAAATTCAGCTAGTTGTTAGTAGTAGTGTGTAGAGCTACTGAAAATGAGAACATCAATGCAAAAAAAAGTCAATTTTTACCAAAAATGGATGTAATACCTTTTGGAAACGAGCTCTTCAATTGTGCAATTCAGATTTTTGTAAGATGTGACCATTGCTACATTATGCCTTTAAGGCTATGCTTGCTGCATCGAAGGGAGTCATGTGGGTTGGCATTCATTGGCTGGTAAACTTTTTAACCGTCCATTTCAATAATACTATTTTTTCAGCAACAAGCAAGAGCAGAACGCCGAGAGGAAAGGCTCGAAAGACGAGCCGAACGTCAGGAAGCGAGAGGACATGACGGCAGAGCAAGAATTCTTCGTGTAAGCTGCCAAAACAATATATATTGGCAGCATGTTTGTTTATTGTAAAGACTTCAAGGAACAAAGCAAATATACAACTAAAGGCCAACAAAGGCATACATGTATTTCATCAATTTCCCGAACTACTCAATCAAAACGCTTGCCAAGCGAACTAACACTACACATAATGGAAGTTACATGACGCCTTACGCATAAGCCAATAATGGTCACCCATCATTTATGATATAAATAAGTATATATTATGTACTCCGTAGACTTTATGTTTTACCCTCTATTCTTATGCATTTATTTGTCTAATTTACTGCAATATATTCTTGTGAAGTATCCACCTTCGCGCGCCATCACCTGTACTAGCACACACTGGTGCCACGACCCACCCCTCTTATTTTCACTCCTTCTCTCATAATAATTATATCCGTTATGTATACATTAAGCGTGTGCATGCCTTTTCAAGTCATATAAATTTTATCATACAATTCTCTTGAATGATTCTTCACGACATCGTGAATCGTATTATCGTATTATCTCTATATATTGTAACATCACAAAATTTTATTCTGAACTTTAAGTATTTATGTAAATTATAATGCAATTAAATTCACCTTGTATCTTCTCATTATCACTTGAACGTATAAATTAAATTGAATCTTGTTTTTATGTGGTGAGAAATTGTATTTGTTATCTATGTTATTGTCACATGAAAAATATTGAATTGCAGTGAATTAAAATCTTATAAACAACAACAAGAATTATTGTAGTTCATTTGGGCTGTCTGTTCCGCTCTCAAAAAATATTCACTATACCAACATGACATTGTAGTTTTCATTGTCATGTCAACACCCAAACTTTTTGCTTCAATATGCACGGTATATTGTTTTGATAATGATAACCACAGCGCCAACGAATAGCAGGTTAACTTCCTCCACAAAAATAAACTTCACACTTTCCGCATATGGCCAAACTTTGCAGGAGCTCAATAATGGCTTACTTGCGATGTCGTCTTGAACTGTTGGTTTCGTGCTTGGATTTCACGACGTCTTAAAGGGGAATGAAACCCAGACATCTACTTGAATTCAGAAGAATAGATAACAATAAGAGAAAGAAAAAGTTTGAAAGTTTGAACAAATTACTGAACCGTTCAAGAGTTATAAATGTTCAAAATTTACATAATCTCTTATGTATGGAGGATTCTTAAATTGGCAAGACGACCACTTTTTGAGATGAAAGTGTGGACAACTTCCCATTGGTTATGTACACACATTTTCACTTATACTCATTTTTTTAATGAAATATCATATTGCCTCTTGCTTGTTGTACAAGTATGTCCCAGCAAAAATGATTTGTACATGTTTTCTGGAAGAGTTTGATTACCTTCACAACTAACATTTCAGGAAAACGTAAATTTGTGAAAATTTGTGTACAAAACCAACGGGGAGTTCTCCAAACTTTTATCTCAAAAAGTGGTCGTGTTGCCAATTGAAGAATCCTCCATACATAAGGATTATGAAAACTTTGAACATTTATAACTCTTGAACGGTTCAGTCAAATTTGTTCAAATTTTCACCATTTTCTTTCTCTTATTGTTATCTATTCTCAGAATGCAAGCAGATGTCTAGGTTTCATTTCCCTTTAAGATTTTTCATGACATGTTTTAATTGAAGGCCAGAGCTGAGCATGCTGGGATCAGGGCTCATGATGCCGAACAAAGAGCCAATGAAGCCCACCGCAAACTGATGGCTTTGAAAGGGGTGAGTTGCCTAAATCTTGTTTACTTGTTTGTTAGATCGTTATCAAATAAACATAACAATGATAACAGAATACAATTATTATAGGCCCCTATGTATATTATATACTATTAAATACAACTCAGTTTTTTTCATACAAAGAGCATATTACATTAACTAAAACAATTTACCAGTTATTTTCCAATTCATAAAGCTTGATATTGATGGTGGGCTACAGAAATATGAAAAAGGAGGAAAAAGCAAAAAGGGTGCAAAATTCCACACAGGGCAGCAAAAGCACAAACACCGGGGAAGACAGAAAAAAGTAATGAGAGAGAAAGATGTGAATGATATTTGTTTTCTGAGTGTATATGTGTGTTATTTGTCTGTATGTGCGTATGTTTGTGTATACGAGTTATGTGGCGTTATTAGCTAAATATGAGGCTCTGCCAGCTACAGAATGAGGCTATTAAAGAAATTTGAAAAAGGGCCATTTACTTTAGCAATAATAATATTTATTCATGAAACAAATCTGTAACCATCGAGATGAGAACGAACAATTAATACCTCGTTTGACAGTAAATTACCGTTATGTTTGCAGAATATAACTTCAGTTTTGGGGGCTAAATGCCTTTAACTACAAAATATACTGTGTCACGAAACTGTTTTATAGACTAGTGAAATAAAACAATGTATTTCCTTATTGTCTGACAACCAAACTGTAAGATTTATTCTTTACTGTTCAAATGAATCAGAATATACATCATAAAAAAAAATCAGAGAATATTTACATGATTAGACTTCAGTTGGCTATTGCTTTCGTGCAGATTTTGGCAACACCCACATATTTTTTGGGTCCACGATCAATTTGTTCAGACACACATGCAAGCCTATACTACATAACTCGTTGGTTCTGTAGCACTTTGTGTTTGTGTTTTTGATTGATCGATCGATCGATTGATTGATTGATTGATTGATTGATTGACTGACTGATTGATTGCTTGATACATTAATTGAGTGATACATTGATTGATGATTGATTGTCTGATTGATGATTGATTGATTGCTGTTGACTGATTGATTGATTGATTGATTGATTGATCGATAGATAGATAGATTGATTGATTGATTGATTGATTGATTTTATGTGACTACCGTATATAAAGGGAAATGGCAAGATTGGAAGTAGCCCTCATGCAGTTAAGATCACAATGCTCCGAGAATAAAGTATCTACTGTTTAAAGTTTCTACTATGAAAACTTCATAGTCATAAATTTGCTGTACAATTTGTGTCAGAAAATGTTGATACGTTGAGATTTGTTTTGTATGGCATTCTATGAGATTATTATTCAATACTGATAAATTAAAGGCAGTGGATCTCATTTGCAAACATTCCTGCAGACCAGGAAAAGATAAACCATGCCCTTAGGCTATTGATGAAGGGCATGTCTGTGAAATCTGGGGGTCAGTTATTGCCTAGAATTTGAAAAATGCGAAAGGAAACAATGGCCGTTTAGTGTACGTTCTATGGCAGGAATTTTTTTCTCGCGAGAAAAAAAATTCAAATCAGAGTCTAACGGTCACTATAATTCCACTAAAACTGAGTTTCTAGCTGCTATATTTTGCTAAAGGTTCCCAGATGACATTTTCTTCTAAATGCCATTGTATTTACACAATCTTCATTTTTAGGCATGCAAAAGAGATCCCCTGCCTTTAATGCTCGTTTCTCTTCTAGTTAACAAATTCAAGACAAATCCTTCCCGCCTGAATATACACTAAAGCTACAGTGTACACATTTTTGGCATATGTTTTAACTCAACTGGTTTTTGAGGAAATTTAGACTTGTCACAATCATATAAATTAAATGCCTTTTGATAATTTCTATGCATTCATTCATTAGATTGATGAAGATTCCTACTCGAGTTCAGAAGTCGTGAGCATTCAACATCACCATTATGTTTACAATCAAGGGCCCACGAAGTACGAGAACAAGGTCAGATACAGGACTGGCTCGAAAAACTCCATTACATGAATACATTATGGCTTGTCCGAATGTTCAACATCTTTAGATACAGCAGAATTTTCACTATTGAGTTCCGAAAAAATTAATGTGGATGGTGGGTGGTAAGAACGAATTCAACCCCTACGAAAAAGAAGAATAACAATGATAATAATAACTCGGCTAGGTACACGCTGGTATATTAGTTCTTACTCCCTCCCCTTTGTTAAAATAATACACACACGAGATGATGATGTTAACACATTATTATACTGATTTTATAACCCGATTGATGTTAATGCAGTTCCACTTAACAATGTTTCATTATGTTGCGGCACCACTGTCACTGGTCGACCCGTGATTGCGGAAGCCAATTATAGCGATTGAATGACGGTTCACATCGTGAACGTCTTGGTATGAACAATATATCTGATTATAATTTCCGTAACTTGGAATAAACATATACTCTGTAACTTCATACGGATCATGTTTCATTCAGCGATAACGGACATTGCTGATAATATTGTGATCAAGAAACGTTTACGAATCAAAATTAGTACAGTGCAGGGCCGTAGGCTGGTTTCTGTATGGAGAGGTGAACATCTTGCGGAGGTGGAACTAACTTGGTGTGGGGAGGTGCACATCTTACTATGAGGTGGAACTAAAGTTGAGAAAATCAGGCGTTGAAAGCAGAAAAGGTGGTGAAAATTTCTTTTTGCTTGCCAGGGGCGGAACTCCTTTGGCTCTGCGGGGGGGGGGGGGGTGCACGTGCACCCAGTGCACCCTCCGCGGGGCCAGTGCCATTACAAGGTGTACACCATGCGCGTGTATGGACTTTCAAAATAGACCCTAAACAAGTAATTTTCTTTCGATCTCTGCATACCCTTAACAAGTATTCGAGTCTGAAAAGATACCCTTTTCAAGTAACATCCTGTTAAAAGTATACCCTTTTTCCCGATTTTGGCGATTTTGATAGCCTTTTCAATGTACGCGCGTACATCGCCCGACCGTGAAAAACAACCCTTTTTACGCGTTTTTTCACACGCGCATGGTGTACACCTTGTAATGACACTGGCCCCCTGGGTGCACCCCCAGCCTACGCCCTTGCAGTGCATTCCCATTATAACAAACACGGTTATAATAAAATTCCTGTTACAACGAAGTAGAAATTCAGGTCCCAAAATCATTATTTATATCTCTTTATATACTTTGACTGTTCGGTTATAACGACATTTCAATACAACGAAAGAAAACTGCCAGTCCCGAGGACTTCGTAATAACGGGAGTCGCCTGTATAATTATATACGTAGAGCTCACTGATTTTTTTTTATCAACACCATCTACGTCGTGGGTATTTGGATTACGTCATCTATAGCTGATGTCCAGAAACATCCATGCTAGATGAAACACATATTCTCATAAAACGACCAATTGGCGTGAATGATCGGTTTCATCGATTGACATGCGCCGTAAAAATCAATATACATGTACAACAATCTCATATTTGTGAATACACTCGATTTGAATGTACTGATTTTTTTTTGATTTTTTTTTTTTTTTTGGGGGGGGGGTTCGTTTTTCTTCATCCTTGTTCTTTACAAAATTCCTTATGTATATTATTTCGGTTTGTAGAAGTGCAACGACAGTTTTTGGTATATTGTTGAACCCTAAATGGATTATGCATAGCAATGCCCGAGCGCTGAATTGTTAAACCGATCCAGGCTAGTCAGTAACTAATTATGTTATCTCACATTAGTCAAACATTGCACTGCAACTTATCTGTTACACTTGAAACAATTCAGCCCCAACCATTATGGATTAGGATTAGTGAGGATAAATAAGAGTGTAGCTTGCTGGTTAATTAATTTCTACGAATGTACCTAAACGTGCACTGCACTACGGACATAAGTGAACAAAGCAGGTAACACTTACTTTACATACCCACTTTTTACCATTCTGAGAAAAATGAAGTTTTTTAATTTACCCACATTGCAATGTTTATGCGTTAGACCAACCTAACAAATTACCCCACACTGCGAATATAAAACCACACTTACAAAAAATCTGTGAGTTTTCATTTTTTTAAAAGGTTATATTTTAATTTTCGTTATTTTGGATCTACCCCCTTTTGGAAATAAATTAACACGGATGCACCCCCTTTTGAAAGTAAAAGTTAGTTTTCTTTGCCAATTTTACCGCTTTTTGTTGACATTTTATCTTCTCATTTGTGTCATCTTATAAACATACTAAAATTTATGGATTTTTGTCAAAAAATCAAATTTGATGAAAAATGGATGTACCCCCTTTTGGAAACAAACTCTAGTTTATTTCCAAAAGGTGGTAGATCCAATTTCATTCCGTTTTTTTTTAATTCTCCTACATCGTTTCTGAGTGAAAACAACTTAACCAAAGAACCCGACATTGCGAACGCAAAACCACACTTAGAAACAAATTGTGAGTTTTTGTTTCTCTTTACATTGTCTTTTATTTTCATGTTTTGGATCTACCCCCCTTTGGAAATAAACTATAATGGATCTACACCCTTTTGGAGATAAACTCATTTTCTCACCCATTTTTCACTACTTTTTGGTGGGAATTTCAACTTCTCAATTTTGTCAAGAAGTACTAACATTGTATAGATTTCAGTAAAAAAAGTCAAATTTGACGAAAACTGGATTTACCCCCTTTTGGAAACAAGCTCTTCATATATCAAAGACAGTGGATCTCATTTGCAAACATCCCCGCAGACCAGGAAAAGAAAACCCATGCCCTTAGACTATTAATGAAGGACATGTCTGTGAAATCTGGGGGTCAGTAATTACCTAGAAGTTGAAAAATGCAAAAGAAAAACAATAGCCGTTTAGTGTACGTTCTATGGTAGGATTTTTTTTTCGGAAGAAAAAAAAATCAAATCATAGTCTAACGGTCACTATAATTCCACTAAGACTGAGTTTCTAGCTCCTATATTGCTGAAGGTTCCCATATGGCATTTTCTTCTAATTTCCATTGTAGTTACACAATGTTATTTTTAGGCATGCAAAAGAGATGTCCTGCCTTTAAAGCAAAGTAACGCGCACTCCAATCTCAATGCATTTCAAATCATATTCTGAGCATAACACATGTATTTGTATCCATTAAATAGGATTATAACTCTAACGATATAAATATGCTCTCTCTCTCTCTCTCCAGGAGACATACGTTTTTGCTCCACAAATACACTTAGAAGGAGCTCCACCGCGTAAGTATCAAAATCGAAATGTACAAAAAAAAGATATACATTGCGCACAGGAGCAAATTTGGGTTCAAGTCAGGGCTGCCACTCATAATTTTAATTTCCCTCTACGCCGCATGCATATTTTCCCCTACGGGCACTACTCTTCCCCTACTCCCCAATACACACTAAGAAAAATAGGTTCAACTTTGCACCTTTAAAGGTGCAGACCAATGTCACAATGGGAGCACCTTTAAAAGTGCAACTTTGCACCTTTCTGGAAGGTGCAAGGTTGCACCTTTCTGAAAGGGGCAAAGTTGCACCCGAAAGGTGCAAAGTTGCACCATAGAAAATAAAAAAGTATTCTTCTTTTTCTTGCAAAACTGTGTGTTTTTGTGTGTGAACCGCAATTTGCGTTCATTCCAGTGTTATTCATAGTATTTTCATTATAATACACTTTATTAATTAACATTTACAAATATTTAAAAACTTGTACAAATTTGACCTTATCGGGGCTCGAACCTGCGACTTTCCGCATGTGAGATGGACGCTCTACCCACTTGGCCAACACGCTGGCCGTGAAGGTGTGTATTTTCGCATTATTATATATAGTGTTGAACCCGAAGGTTCATTATTTTCATCCTTTAAGGTGCAAACTGTGGACCTATAGGCTGTTTTCGTAATATATTCAAATTCCATGCATACCTTGTAAACAAAGATTGTTTTTGACAACCTGAAAGCTTGTTTGAGCTTGTCCGACATAGAACATAGAATAATGCATGCAAGTTGCATTTTCCGTATTGAATCATTGAAACAGATGGTAGAAATAGCTCGCACCAGTCTTCCGAAGAGAAAACATCCATAATTTTCATAAATGTGCACCTAAAAGGTGCAAACTTGCAAACATAATGGAGTGGGGCGAGCGCTCAGCAGTGAAAGGTGCAGAATTGCTCTAATACCGCGGCAGAAATTGCTCTGCACCTATTTCCGCAAAGTTGCACGTTGTGCGCACCTTTATTTTTTTTAGTGTGTAGCCCAATTTTCCCCTACGAATCAATGTTTTCCCCTACAAAAATCCACTTTTCCCCTACGAAGGTACGTTTTCTCCTATAAAAGAACTTCTCCGCAGATGGACAATGGACTTGCCAAACAATGTCTACATGCAGACGAATATACGGGAATTCTTTGAAATCCAATGAGGATTTAATGTACGAAAGAGTAACGGTCAGTTAGAGTGTTGTAAGTCCATGGTCAGACTCCGTTTGAAACCCACTGAGTAAGTCACTTCAGTCGCATTATTGTAGAATTCATTAGTCTATGAACACTAATCTGCCTGACACTATTATAAATTATTGCATACAATTTTTCATGTTCATGAATGCACATGGTACACATTTGTATATATTGTAAATAAATTATACAATGACAATTATAAAAATGCGCTACTTGATTAACACTCATTTTTTCTTCACTTTTTTCTCCCGACAAAACAATCTGCAAGAAGCTTACAACCCAAGCCAACCCCCACATCCACAAACTAATTACCAGCCACAGCCAACGGCTCCACCAAATGTAGGTATCTGGAGATTCTGAGTGGAATACGAATAGACAGCAATCAAAAGGTGATCTGCAGACATTCTGTAGATGACGCCCCCCCGAAAAAAAATGATAACATAAAATAAAATAAAACAAACAAAATAATAAAAAATTAAAATAATAAAAAGAGAAGAAGAAATGTGCATAAATCCCACACTATAGGGAGACAGAGTCATACTATGGTGTGAATATGTACACTCTAACGAACTAATTTCTTTTAGAAGACTTTAAAAGGATACAATATTATTGCTTGTTTTTGTACCATAATTTTCTCCTTATTATACACAAAAACGTGGAAGTGTCTCCCTAAGGTTTCATCTATATGAATATTGAAGGATGGTCCCAATAACAGCAACTTCAGCTCTCCGAAGAGAAATCTAAATAAGCAAAAGAAATGTTGGAGAAATGAGAGCATAGCAACATATTCAAAGTTCTTCCACACTTAAAATACACCGAAAAACCCCAAACATATAGAATGAGAGAGAGGCTGTCTGCCCGTCTATTGAATTCGGTCGCGCCAAACCACTACCATCTCCGTGGCCAAGTGGTTATGCAGTGGCATAGCAACTAGGAAGCCAGCGACCCGGGTTCGATTCCTGGTGAAGACTGTTTTTTTTTTTTTTACTTTGCTTGTTTTATTTTCAGTATGAAAGAACTTTGAATATTGATGTGATCTCATTCCCCTTATACTAGGTGTTAAAAATAATATTTGTTAATTTTGGTATTTAATAATACAAAAATTATACACCAGATAATACTGGCATGAGTACAAGATATAGCCGAAGAGTGGACAATTTTGGTGGAGGTGGTTTGAATACGATATCAATAATCATTTTTATGTAATTCATGCTTATTTAAAAAGTTAGGGTTCAGATTTTGCTCAATATCCAACCCCCTGTACAAAACTGAAACTGTACAGAAATCAAATGGTGTGTGTGAGACGTGTGTGCCTTGTCCACACACAATAGCAATAAACAATGGCAGTACATATCACCATTGGAAACTGTGGAAAGCAAAATTCTCATCTGGGTCTGGGGTAGATGAGTGCTTTATTAATGTTCCTTAGAAATCAGCCTGGCCACTGGTAGTCTCAATTTAATGTGTACATGTAGGGTAAGATGCAAGCATGTGTTACCATGCTTTGTCATTCAGTACCAGATTTGCCATTTAAGCTAACATTAGTTTTCAGTGTTATCATCAATCATGGATTTCCTTGTTATTCTTAATCTTGTTTATAATTAAATTACATCATTATCAGCAGCATCGACGTAATTATTTTGAATGTATGGAATCATTTCTCAACACTGCAAATCCATTACAAACATTTTAAAAAAACATCTTCAGGGCACGAAGTTTGATTTCCTTTTTTTTTTTTTTTTTTTTAACTAAAGGATGTGAATAAAGACTAGTAGTGGCCAGGCTACTTTCTAATGAATATTTAATAAAGCATTCATCTTCCTCAGACCCAGATGAGAATATTGCATTCCACATTCTCCAATGGCGATATGCACTGCCATTGTTTATTGCTATTGTGTGTGGACAAGGCACACACTCTCACACACACCATTTTATTTCTGTACAGTTTCAGTTTTGTACAGGGGTTGGATATTGAGCAAAATCTGAACTCTAACTTTTTAAATAAGCATGAATTACATAAAAATAATGATTGATATCGTATTCAAACCACCTCCACCAAAAATGTCCACTCTTCAGCTTTAACTTGTACTCATGCCAGTATTATCTGATGTATAGTTTTTGTGTAATTAAATACCAAAATTAACAAATATTATTTTTAACACCTAGTACTTCTTTCGCAGGCCTTTGAACTATATGTTTTCAATGACACATTTTCACAGAAATAACTTAAATTGTGTATATAATGGAAGAGAAGAGACCTGATTATTGGCAGAAAAATGGCACACATGATCGTAACAATAACAACAACAACAATACTACCAAATGCAGTTTTCAATCATGTCAACAACAGGTTCCTTGTCCTGAAGTAAAGCCGGGGCGGCGCCACAGGAAGGACAGGGGGTGGGCGGCCACCCCCTATTTTTCAAACTAATTAAAATGACGGGAATTTTACTGTTTTTCATAAATTTCGCCCCTATTGTTGTTCATTTGGCTAGTAAAAAAAAAATGGCGGGCAAAAAATGCTTATTGTCGTCGTCGGCCCCCTGCCCCCGCTCGTCGGACGCTGTTCGGCTTGCAGTTTGGTTAGTAAAAAAATATGGTCAGGTAAAATTTTCCCCAATGGATTTCGCCCCTCCTAAAATTTTACCCTAGCGCCACCCCTGAGTAGAGCTCATTTGAACTTAATAATAATTTAAAACAGGGCTATGCAAGAAATAAAACTATTTCCAAACTTTTGTCGATGACTGATATAATAATACACGGTACATGTAAAATGATTTAAAAAAACATTTATCAGGGTTACCAACTTTCATCAATGCCTTTCGGTAATTTCTTGGCTGAAAATCAGTAGTGTTGCCATATTTTGACTCGTAATCAGTAATTCTAACATAGATAAAGTAGAATTAAACAAAAATGATTGGATAAAATCAGTATTTTTTATGCAACTTTCAGTATTCTTCAGTATTCTTCTACCGCTTTCAGTAGAAATCACTGAAAATCAGTACAACTTCGCAGCTCTGATTTATGATAATAACCTCATGTTTCCTATTTAAACACTTTATCTTGTCGCTGTTGAGTACACACAGTTAAATTTGCTCTTTGCAATGATTTCCACAAAACAATTACCCTTAGAAGTATTAAGCTACATTAATATCACAGCTTCTGATCACGTCATTATTGGCCCAAAGCCTTTCAAGCATAGCCGCATTTCGCAAACTTTCTTCATGTCATCCAAGCGTGTTCCACTTGTAAAGATAAATTGATCGAATTTGTCCGATAAATGTCAAATTGTGTCAATGTGATATGTTTACAATATAAAGTAAACCTGAACCTGATAATTGTTGGCAAATTAGGGTAAACACATTGGAAACTACTTGAAGTATTTCTTATTTATCTCCAATACAACCTATGTGGTACTAGCAAGTAATACTACAACTAAAATCCAGGTGAAACGCCAGCGTAAAATTTAAGGTAGAGCGAAAACTCCCGAGGGAAGCGGGATGTGAAAACCCTTAATTTCGCGAGTTACACTGCAACCCCCCCCCCGTGACTTTCTGTATTTTGAAGCTTTCAGGGGCGGCTGCCACCGTGGCGCCTCCGGTACAAGCTGGCCTAGAGAGCTGACTATATTTTGTTTCTCATTTACAGATGTCTGCTGATACGTGTTGTATCTGTTGTGACCGACCAAAAGATGCATTTCTCATGCCATGTGGACATACGTTTTGTACGACGTGTGCAAATCAGTTTCAACAGAATGATCACGCTTGTCCTAATTGCAGGAACCCGATAAATAGTATTGGTCGTTTATATGGCTAAAAGGTGCTAATCCATGTACATGCATGTATATGAAAATTACGTTTAAGGTGGTGTTATTCAAGAGGAGTTACAGATATCAATGAAAAATTGCATAAATTTTTTCTATGTTTGACTGCATGGGTCAAATGAGCTGACAATAGCAAACCCCGCCAATGCCTTGCATACTATACTTGGGAAAGTAATGCAGTTGATTGAAAGGACATTCTTTTTGGTTATTAAGATCATTTCTCATGATTTATGTAACTTGCCAAATTTTACTTTTCCAAAGACAAATACATCACTTATATATTGAAATGGAAATCCTGTACAAATCAATGCAACAACTCACTGACGTTTTTAGCGAATTTGGGCAAATGATAGTGTTTTGGATAAAATTTACCCAAAGTATGAAAGGTTGTCCGTAATAGTATGATAGAAACTAAATAACACTACGTTACTTTTGATCAGTCTTGAGCAAATTTCTTTCTTCGAAGAAAAGAAAATGGAAGTCTGTGAAACTTTGGTACAAAATAAATGGAGATAAGCTTAATGTTGCAACGCACTGTGATTATGTCACCACAGTAAGTGTTTCATAACTGTCGTATTGTTTGTCCAAATTTGTTCAAACCTTCCCTGATCTTTCTTATTCTTTTTTTTACCACATATGTTGATGTTAGGGTGATATCACAAATGTTAATTTGCCCAGATAGACAAACAGTTTATAGCATCAGTAAGCAATTACATGCATTTGAGACAAATCACTGGTGTCTGGTGATGAAAAGAGGTTATAAAATGAGGCAAGCTCTTTGTTTTCATTTTACAACATTGTGCCTTTCGCGCATTAAATTAAGCAAACATTTCAAACAAAAATAAAACAATGGCATTATTAAATATTGTGCAAAGTGTGGGAAGGTATTGTCCAGGTTGACGCTTGAGGGTTTTGGCTCTATTAATTTACTTGATTCCAGTGCTGTCGACTGTAAACGGATATACATGTATAACAAAATGGTATGGTTGGCATTAGATTCTGAACTTGAAATAAATGTTAATGCAAGTGATCAACACGAGTTTGCCTAAGCTACAGAGGTGTTGTCTTTTTGTGCATTCAAAGTGCTTCTATTATGGGAAGTTTATGTTTTCAGTTGTTCTCGTGAGATGAATAAGATTACAAGTACATGGTTATTTTCACAAAGTTTTAGTTCCTGTGCTTAGAAAATGGTTGTAAATATACTTAATTACATGTTTATTCAAATGATTGGTTCAAATAGTCAATTTCTCAGTGGAACTGCTTTATTGCGACTGATTAGGTTACTGATTTTGCTAATCAGGCAAGTGTCCATGTAAGGATGATATTATATGCCTCAAATCTTAACCACATGTATTATTTACATGTATATTGTAATTATGTCTTCCAGAAATAAGGCATACAATTTATCATGTAGCATGAGTACATGTAGTTTAAAAGCATGGTTCATTTTGTAGTTGATTTCAAAGGTAATTCTAATGTTGGTCCAAATATATTGTAGTGCCAAATTTCTACATGTTCCAGAAGAAAATCATGTTTAAAACCATCCCTTCTAGGAATGTGTTACCCCTTTAAATCATATACCTAATTGTATGATAAGTAACAGGTGAACAGGTGCTTGTTCCCCCAATTAAACATAAATTTGAGTTTCAATGTCCTTTGCTCGATGACAATATAAGTCAGGAATTCTTTATTTCAAGATGTCGCAGCTTACTTACTTATTTGAGATGCTTATATATCTCTAATTTAATAAATGCCCTGTTCATTCTAACTCTACTAATTCTTCTTAGCATCTTCTGTTGAAATAAAATGGCAGGTTTGTTATTAGGTTATTGTCAAAATGTAAATTGAAGCAAGTGTTAATGATAATCATTTGAATCCTGTATTACTTATGTGGAAGTCCACTAAGTGACCAACAAGAGTTTGCCTTAATTAGCAGCTGCTTATGTAGACTACTTTAGTGCATTTCCTAGTTTGACAAGTTTAATTCATAATATACTGTACATTTATATATTTGTTGTAAATTACGTAGATGAATAAGAAAAGTAAAAATGTACTGTTTTCACTCAGTTCCAAGTTTTTGTCATGATAAAAATTTCATTCATTGCTAATTCAAGCAATCAGTTGGATGATTGATTGTTATTCTTGTCTGGTGTACAGTTTTATTACAACTTGCGTAATTGCTAATAATAAGAATTTCCTATGGTGAAGGAGCAACTTCCAATACATGTACTATTGGACTTGGGTCGTTGTTGCATTCATGTATACATTTAAACATGTGGGTGACGTTGTGGCATTCAAGTATACATTTAAAATATCTGCATGACTAATGAATGAGTCCATAACATACTCTTTAGGTATTACATGTATCAATATATTTTAATAACACACATATCTCTTCCAGAAATAATGAAGCATACAATAAATCACGGTACAAGTGTCATGTTCGTGTTATTGACATAATTATGATAGTGATGAGAAATGGTCTCTGTGTGTGTGTGTGTGTGTGTGTGTGTGTGTGTGTGTGTGTGTGTGTGTGTGTGTGTGTAAGGGTGTGTGTATATGTATGTGTATGTGCCTGTCTGTGTGTGTATGTGCCCCTGAGTGAACACATGCAAAATGTTAAATTTGCTCCTGCTCTGTTATTTTCTTGCCAATTTGATTTGGATTGCTCAGGCTGATAAAGATAGGTGAGAGCTTCCCAATTCTACAAGACATACTACTTACTTAATTCTCATAGGATTTTGAGTTTTTTTTTTTAATCTGATAGGGCTTAGTGGGGGCTACCAAATTTCTTTAGAAATGCACAAGAATGGGAATGTCTTTCCATTGTTTCTCCACCTATTTTGATTTTGTTTTCATTATCTGATTGGCAGAGGTGTCAAATTAAGGCACAACATTTTACATGCCAGTAATTCATTTATGCAAAATCAGAAAATATAGCCATCCCAGAAACATTAACTTGGCGTGGGGGCATATTTCACTTGATGATATTAAAACAACTTTGGCCTTCATTGCTTGCTTGAATATAAACTTAGGGCAAAAAACAAAAAATCGACATCATCTTGAGGGTCATTGCTAGAACTTTTCAAATGGAGGGCGGGGGGGGGGG
>JZLH01S0079143.1:85998-99856 GCA_001188425.1 Eucidaris tribuloides | reverse complement strand
TGAAATTTTTGGTCTAGAGACTGACCTTTAGTAGTGGTCTTAAACAAAATGTACTTGAAAAATTACGATATCAACCTTAATTTTCAGGTATTTTTGCGTTACATTAATTATGTATTTCTTTGTTATTCAACTTTTCTTTTGATTTTCTGGGAATTTTTTCATAACACTTGGCGTAAGTTGATTAATTTAATCAGTCATAGCAAAGCATAATTCAGACATTTAATGATTTTTGACTGAAAACACAATTTGTATTAATTGAAGTCGTACCATGGAAGTGCGTTTTTTAAGCAAATTTTTGTTTCGACGTGTATGTACAAAAACATCACGTGGCTACGCGAATCGGCACGCCGGGTCGTTGCGAATTTTGGACTTCGAAAGAAGCACGAGATTCGACAGGGTAAGAAAAATAATTAAAACATTGTGGCGAAATCGCACAAAACGTCCAAGGGGGTCCACCGACCCGTACCCTCGGCCTAGTTGCGGTTGAATAAAACTGTAATCAACAAAAGATAGCCGCATAAAAGCCCATTAAAAAAGGCTTTATACCTGCTATACTGCCAATGTGAAGGTACCATGTAACTGTATTTGTGGAATGTAGGTAGACGGGACCTCGGTTTTCAGTCTTATCATCAAAAAAAAAAAAAACATCAATCATCAACATCAATCACCCCCCCCCCACACTATCATCGTAAATCACCATCATCATGGCCATCACCTTCTTCGTCATCACAATATGCGTCAATCATTTACCATCATCATCCCATTTATTGACCACCAACCATCACTATTATCATCATCAAAATTAATTTTTCATTACATCAGCCATCATCCTTGTTCATCAACCATCATCCTTTTTATCACCATCATCCATCCTTTTTATCACAATCGTCATTATCACCAGTTATCTTCATCATTTTTATCACCCTCCAGCTTTTCATTATCACCTTTTGATACACCATCATCACCACATCTTCATCATCCTTTTATTATCACCATCATCATTACCATATCCATCATCTTTTACCTCACCACCACATCATCCGTTGTAGTCATCATCATCATCATCACATATCATTGTTTTCAATATATTTGGACAGGGTTTTAGTAACAATGTTTACCCCCCCCGACACATACAACAACACACCCCCACGCCCAGCACACACCCCACACACACCACACACACACACGACACACACGACACACACAACAACAACAGACCACACCACACATCACACACACACACACACACACACACACACACACATTCTTTTTCATGTCACTTGCACTCAATACAAAAGTCCACAGAAATGATTGGGAAACAAATCATAATAGCCAAGTAAGGACCAAAGTATTTAATATTTAACAAAATAATTCCATTATACATCTTTATCCCAAAATCCACGCGCATATATATACTTTGAAAACATTAAAACATATTTTAAATTGTCAAACCATTGACGATGCTACTTAGGTACAATCTATTTTGATATAATTTTTGAATGATTCCCAACCTGAAAAACATAAACAGTTCATTTTGCAACAAATAATATCAAACATCAAATAAGGCAATGCCCTTGCCAACTTTCTTTTCCTGAAATGTGCAAAACTGATAGACAAATTTAAAGAAATAAGATTAATGAATACATGCCACAATGAGAATGTAATTGTAACATGTAAATCTTTAACCAAACAAACAACAAAATTCCAATTAATACGCCTATTATAATGCTTCAACCATTCTACCCCTTTTTCTGCGGTGGTACATATAGGAAAATGTGTTTACAATAATCAACAGTTATTTACAAAAGAATACCGCTGATTGATAATGAACCGGTATTAGATTTATTGTTTCCCAACGTACATCATTATGTATATCATAATTGTCGGACACAACTGCCGTCATTAGAAATAAAAATTGCTAAAAATTCTAAATATAAATCAAAGAAATTGATTGTTTGATAATCAAAGCCAATGAATAGATGAAGTTTTCTTTGTATATTTCACATGATTCCTAATTAAATATATAAATCTCTGTACATTGTCAATGAAAGTGTTTGGCAACGAACATAATTCTAAACATTTTGAAATACATTATGTGATATAAACCAAATGATGGTTTTCTAAAAATAATCTGTTGCCAAATTAAGATACTTAATATACATTAATGTTAATTGCTTACGTTTACTTATAAATTTGGATGTCTCTGCTAATAATCACACCTGACAAGTTTGAATTTTAACCTTTACGTCTATGAATGTTGATGGAAACTGATGGAAGATCATTCAGTAATAATTGTAATCAGGTAGAAAAAAATAATATGAAATTTATTAACTCAAGTTTGTATTCATCCATTGTACAATTTACCATTAAGAAATATATTAGATATATCAAATTGCCCTTCCATAAAGGCAATAATCAAATTCCTTGTAATAAATGTACTATAGTAAATTTATTTTTCAAATGTGTTTGTTCAATTGGAATAATTATTACACAACAATGAGTTAGTTTATAGCAATTAAATATACCTGAATATATTGTCACTTAAATTACAAGTACAAACTAATCGACCCACCAATTAACAATCCACATATGTATATAACTACCATATTCGCTATTCAGTAACTTGTCTGTGATGGCTACACTTTCTATTATATATTATGTCTTTTATTCTTTCAATTCATTCATTTTTTGTCTTCACTAAGAAGATGTTTAAATAATCAGCATTAATTTAATATAATTAATAAATACTTCGATACCTAATCGACCTCTTTTGTTTTTTACTCAAAACAAATTTAAGTTGCACAAAAATTAAGGAATTTAGCCTACAATGGAACTTATTCATTTACAGAAACAATAGTGAAAGACCAATGGTAAGCATTAACCTGTAAAGTCGATGAATATATAATTTTTGTTTACAAAATACATCTCTCAGAACAATAAAAATTGGCTGGTAAAATCTACTCCTTGAAAGACTTGTGAGTGCAGGAGAGCTGAACTTTTATGATGTTGGAAAAAATGACAGCACATCGTTGTTTAGATATATTCATAAATGTACATTTAAAAACTTACCTGACAACCAAGGGAAAAAAAATCATTAATACAATATGTACGGCTGCCCCTTTAATGCCAAAACACACATTCAAACATTTCCCACCCTACAAATCTCACAACCCCATCCCAATCAATCCAACTTTGTTATTCATCTCAAATGATAGCAATAATAAATAAATAAGTCAGTAATGTTGATTACATACATCAACAACACATCAGACATACTTTGTTTCCATGGTAACGAGTTCATAATCTCTCGAATTCTTAACGTTCTCCAGTGCAGTCAGAACAGCTTCCTATGCCTAAGGGGGGGAAAAGGGGATGTACTGCATCTGTAGACCAATTAAATGATACCAAAAAGAAAAGTGCGTAAACTTGGTTGTAAACATTAATCCAACTTGAAATGGCATAACCTACTTTTAAAGGCAGGGATCTCTTTGCAATGCCTAAAAGCTAATATTTTCGCTGAATACAATGCATTTAGAAGAAAATGCCATCTGCGGAACTTTGCCAAATATAGGAGGTGGAAACTCAGTTTTAGTGGAATATAGCTGACCGTTAGACTCTGATTTGAATTTTTCTTGCGAGGGAAAAATTCCTACCATAGAATTGTACACTAAACGGCTATTGTTTTTCTTTTGATTTTTTTCAAATTCTAGGTGATTACTTGTCCCAGACTTCACACACATGCCTTCATCAATTAGCCCCAAGGACAAGGGTTAGCTTTCTTGGTCTGCGGGGATGTTTGAAAATGAGATCACCTACTTTAACTCTTTCAAGACTAGACGACGAGATACCTCATCATGAGGTCTATGGGAAATGCCCACATTAAAGCAAAGTCAAACCCTTTTCAACGGGTTAAGAATGCTTAATGTCATTTACAGGATAGCTAGTAAGGAAAAACATTTTCCTTTAGACACAACAACAACAAACAACAGCCCTCTATTGAGATTACAAATTCTTTCAGGATTTTTGTAATGATTATGTTAACCTTGTTGAGACAGTTTGATTTTGAATAAAAACATTCGTTCAAGACTCCCCCCCCGAGATATCTTGTACTTAGTCTACAACGGAGTTAACCTTATTTTTTTCAAACTTGTCCCTGGAAAAACATTTGCCACAAAAACCTCTCTATCTAATAGATGTAATACACATTGCCGAAGAAAGCCCTTCATACAAATCTAATCTATTAAAGACATTTCTGAAATATTGGACAAACTCATCGTGAAATTATTAGACAAATCATGCACAGGATGCATTTTCAGGAATTGGATGCACTGTGAGGTATCTCTCAACAAAATGTAACAAAAGCAATTTAATAGCAACGGCATCTAAATATGTATCAAACGCTACACATTCAAATATGCCTTCATTTTCTGCATCATTGTTCAGAGAGTACTGTATACGCCAATATTTTTCGCAGTTTTGTACTAAATCTCAACATTCGCTAACGCTAATTTTCGTGATTTTAGTAATTGCTTCTGTTGGTATGTGAATGGGCATGAACCAGTAGTGGAACTTTCACAATAACTGACTCACAAAAATTTGCCAAAATAAAAAGCCACCGCGAAAATTACCATTGTATACAATATGATCCAAACAGTTGTTTAACATCCAGGACAATCGTTACTTGTTTTGACAGCAGTCATATTCCACTACACCTACGGGCTCATGACCTTTGTCCCTTGACTTTACATAGGATGCGTGAACTACTTCTGCATTACCATGCATCTTTGTTCTCATCATTATTTCTTCATCCCTTCTTCATGTTAATAGACATGAAATTCATTTTCGCTACACCTACCGTATATTCCACTACACCTGACTGACCTTTTGACCTGAACCCTAGCCCTTGACCTTACCTTGTAAATAGGGTATTACAGGAAGTGTACTTACCGTGGTTTGTACCATCAGGCATCTCTGTCTCGATTAGAGCGGTACCGTGCCGTAGACGTCGATGTAGTCGGACGGAGTCGACCTCTCTAAGGTCTCATAAGCTGGTCCAGGGCAATGAAGGTACCAGTCCTGCGACACCACGCCACTAAAAATTAAGTTGAAAGGAAAAAACAACAATTAGATCATATTATCATAGATTCATTCTTCAGGCATATTTCAAGCAGATAATCAAAATTTTCGTATGTTCCATAAAATGACAAAGTAATTGAGGGACCCCTAGTGGCATTTTGGTCTTATGGGGTTGCTCTTCACCTGATATTGCTGTGAACTCCCGCCCACCCCTTCTTTTTTTCTTTTGTCACTTTGAAATGTCAAAATTTGCCTTGCCTGTGTTTAATCTAAATTTATTTTTGAAATGATCCATGATCGGCGGAAACTTGCTAGTATTGTATGATGTATTTGAAAATCGCCTTTCAAATATTTAAGAGCAAGTTCAGGTTATGGCTTAATTTTTTATTTGAAGCTTATATGCCCAAAGGTTCATATCACACCAATAACCAGATCTGAATGCCTCTTGCTTTTTTGTTTTTTTTTAAAGTTATTTATTGAAAATCCTCAAAAGAAAGATCAGACTCTGATCTTTCAAGCTAAGGTATAAAAGAAGATTACCTTAACACCTTTTCAATGTTAAGGACGCTTACTGTAAATGTAGTCAAAAATCTTGGGTTTCCCCTCCCCCCCCCCCCCCACGCGTTTTTCAGTAATTAATTAAAAACAATGAAAGCATTCAGATCTGATTTATCTTGTGTGATATGAGGGGGGGGGGGGGGGGGGTCCTTGGGCCATAAGCTTTTCAAATAACAAAATTACACTAAAACTAAACTTGCTGCTTTAAAACGGTCACTGAAACTTATAGCTTTCTGCTGTTAGAAAAGTCTAGGAATTTTGTAAAGGTCTATGTAGTACGAACTGTGGAATAATCTCTCATGTTCGGCAGTGAAAATGTCAGTATAGTAATAGAAAATTTGTTTCCCAAAAGTGTTCCTACTGAAAGTCAAAATACGTATGAAATTACAGTAGGGCTACTGCCAAATTTGTCTTCAGTTAGTCTGTGATATTTTTGGTGACACCCTAAGCTTCTTCCGAAGTAGTTTTGTGTTGTTGGCGTGTTTATTTGTCAATTCAAACACTGTCAGATATGTCAGACAGCAAAGTTTTGACACTTTTTTCAAAATAAGACTCACAATTGTATGTGTGTCTTAATTCCGTTAAACCATGACACCCCAGCTATGAAGTGACAGCGACAAAATACACTCAGAGATCTGTTACAAAGAACTGCTGTAGCCTTGGTTGCCTAGTCTTTCATGATTTGGGAATACAATTCTTACTTATTATGGGTTGGAATATTGTATAGCATCAACTTATTTTACTTTTTATGGTTATAGGTAAGTATTTTGATTTTGTTGCATTTTTTAATCTGGTGTTTTATGGTTTTGCCCACAGTATTGCCTAAAGGGTTATAGAGTATCTTGTTCATAGTGGGCCAGGTACTTAACATAACAATAAGAAATCCGTTTATCTACATTTTGTCTGATAATCTGGATTGCAGCTCAAAATATATTTTTTTTCTCATGTTGCTCTTTTGGCCTAATTTTGGCTACATTTTTCATTGTGTCATATGGAATTATCTCTCTCTTTGTCCACATTTAAAACTCCAATTAGTGATTTGGAGCAAAAATATTTCACGCATAAGTTATGCACGAATTGGTATAATTTATAAAAAAATAAGAAAAAATAACTATCCAATTACATTACGTCACAGGCGTCATGCGTTACAATTGTCGTCGTGATTGCACAGTCGACGGCCGAGATCGGTGGGGAGGGGGGGGGGGGGCTTTGGGAGACCCCCGGGGTATATCATCTGATCTCCCAACATATCCCGGCCTGGTCAGGGTTAAAATGAAGAGGCAAAACTCGAACCGCTTCGAGTCTTTGCCTCTTCTTTTTAACCGCTGACCAGGCCGGAATTGTTGGGGAGATCAGATGATATACCCGGGGGGTCTCCCAAGCCCCCCCCCCCCCCCACGATATCTCGGCTTGTCGACTGTGACAATCACGGACGACAACTTGTAACGCATGACGCCTGTGACGTAATGATAAATTGGATAGTTATTTTTTTCTTAATTTTTTATAAATTATACAATTCGTGCATAACTATGCCGTGAAAATATTTTTGCTCAAAGCCCAAACTAATATGAGTTTTAAATGTTGACATTTTTGGTCTAGAGACTGACCTTTGTAGTGTCTTAACAAAATGTACTTGAAAAATTACGATATCAACCTTACATTTTCAGGTATTTTTGCGGTTAATTAATTATGTATTTCTTTGTTATTCAACTTTTCTTTTTGATTTTCTGGGAATTTTTTCAAACACTTGGCGTAAGTTGATTAATTTATGATCAGTCATAGGCAAACATATTCAGACATTTAATGATTTTTGACTGAAAACACAATTTGTATTAATTGAAGTCGTACCATGAAGATGCGTTTTTTAAGCAATTTTTGTTTCGACGTGTATGTACAAAAACATCACGTGGCTACGCGAATCGCACGCCGGCTCGTGTGCGAATTTTGACTCGAAAGAAGCACGAGATTCGACAGGGAAGAAAAATATTAACAACATATGTGGCGAAATCGCCACAAAACGTCCAAGGGGCTCCACCCCCGTCACCCTCGGCCTAAAGTTGCGGTCTGAATAAAATGTAATCACAAAGAATAGCCGCATAAAAAGCCCTTAAAAAAGGCTTATGCCTGCTATACGTGCCAATTGAAGGTACCATGTACTGTATTGTGAATGTAGGTAGACGGGACCTCGGATTTTCAGTCTTATCATGCAAAAAAAAAAAAAACATCATCATCAAACATCATCATCCCAACCCCCGCCCCACTATCATCGTAATCACCATCATCATGGCCATTCACCTTCTTCGTCATCACAATATCGTCAATCATTTACCACATCATCCATTTATTGACCCACCACCATCACTATTATCATCATCAAAATTATTTTTCATTAATCAGCCATCAACCTTGTTCATCACCATGCATCCTTTATTATCACCTATCACCATCCTTTTTATCACACATCGGTCATTATCACCAGTTATCTTCATCATTTTTATCACCTTCCAGCTTTTCATTATCACCTTTTGATATCACCATCATCACCACTATCTTCATCATCCTTTTATTATCACCATCATCATTACATACCATACATCTTTTACCGATCACCACCACATCATCCGTGATCATCATCATCATCATCACACATCATTGTTTTCAATAATATTTGGACAGGGTTTTTAGCTAACAATGTTTACCCCCGCCCCCGAACAAACATAACACACAAACACACACCACACCACAGCACACACCCCACACACACCACACACACACACACACACACAGACACACACAACAACAACGACCACACCACACACACACACCACACACACACACACACACACACACATTTGTTTTTCATGTCACTTGCACTCAATACAAAAGTCCACAAAATGATTGGGAAACAAATTCATAATAGCCAAGTAAGAGTACCAACAGTATTTAATATTTAACAAAATAATTCCATTATACATCTTTATCCCAAATTCCACCGCATAATATATACTTTGAAAACATTAAAACATATTTAATTGTCAAACCATTGACGATGCTACTTAGGACAATCTATTTTGAATAATTTTTGAATGATTTCCCAACCTGAAAACATAAACAGTTCATTTTGCAAAAATAATTTCAAACATCAAATAAGATGCCCTGCCAACTTTTTTTCTGAAATGTGCAAAACTGATAGACAAATTTAAAGAAATAAGATTAATGAATACATGCCACAATGGAGAATGTAATTGTAACATGTAAATCTTAACCAAACAAACAACAAAATTCCAATTAATACGCCTATTATAATGCTTCAACCATTCTACCCCTTTTTCTGCGGTGGTACATATAGGAAAATGTGTTTACAATAATCAACAGTTATTTACAAAAGAATACCGCTGATTGATAATGAACCGGTATTAGATTTATTGTTTCCCAACGTACATCATTATGTATATCATAATTGTCGGACACAACTGCCGTCATTAGAAATAAAAATTGCTAAAAATTCTAAATATAAATCAAAGAAATTGATTGTTTGATAATCAAAGCCAATGAATAGATGAAGTTTTCTTTGTATATTTCACATGATTCCTAATTAAATATATAAATCTCTGTACATTGTCAATGAAAGTGTTTGGCAACGAACATAATTCTAAACATTTTGAAATACATTATGTGATATAAACCAAATGATGGTTTTCTAAAAATAATCTGTTGCCAAATTAAGATACTTAATATACATTAATGTTAATTGCTTACGTTTACTTATAAATTTGGATGTCTCTGCTAATAATCACACCTGACAAGTTTGAATTTTAACCTTTACGTCTATGAATGTTGATGGAAACTGATGGAAGATCATTCAGTAATAATTGTAATCAGGTAGAAAAAAATAATATGAAATTTATTAACTCAAGTTTGTATTCATCCATTGTACAATTTACCATTAAGAAATATATTAGATATATCAAATTGCCCTTCCATAAAGGCAATAATCAAATTCCTTGTAATAAATGTACTATAGTAAATTTATTTTTCAAATGTGTTTGTTCAATTGGAATAATTATTACACAACAATGAGTTAGTTTATAGCAATTAAATATACCTGAATATATTGTCACTTAAATTACAAGTACAAACTAATCGACCCACCAATTAACAATCCACATATGTATATAACTACCATATTCGCTATTCAGTAACTTGTCTGTGATGGCTACACTTTCTATTATATATTATGTCTTTTATTCTTTCAATTCATTCATTTTTTGTCTTCACTAAGAAGATGTTTAAATAATCAGCATTAATTTAATATAATTAATAAATACTTCGATACCTAATCGACCTCTTTTGTTTTTTACTCAAAACAAATTTAAGTTGCACAAAAATTAAGGAATTTAGCCTACAATGGAACTTATTCATTTACAGAAACAATAGTGAAAGACCAATGGTAAGCATTAACCTGTAAAGTCGATGAATATATAATTTTTGTTTACAAAATACATCTCTCAGAACAATAAAAATTGGCTGGTAAAATCTACTCCTTGAAAGACTTGTGAGTGCAGGAGAGCTGAACTTTTATGATGTTGGAAAAAATGACAGCACATCGTTGTTTAGATATATTCATAAATGTACATTTAAAAACTTACCTGACAACCAAGGGAAAAAAAATCATTAATACAATATGTACGGCTGCCCCTTTAATGCCAAAACACACATTCAAACATTTCCCACCCTACAAATCTCACAACCCCATCCCAATCAATCCAACTTTGTTATTCATCTCAAATGATAGCAATAATAAATAAATAAGTCAGTAATGTTGATTACATACATCAACAACACATCAGACATACTTTGTTTCCATGGTAACGAGTTCATAATCTCTCGAATTCTTAACGTTCTCCAGTGCAGTCAGAACAGCTTCCTATGCCTAAGGGGGGGAAAAGGGGATGTACTGCATCTGTAGACCAATTAAATGATACCAAAAAGAAAAGTGCGTAAACTTGGTTGTAAACATTAATCCAACTTGAAATGGCATAACCTACTTTTAAAGGCAGGGATCTCTTTGCAATGCCTAAAAGCTAATATTTTCGCTGAATACAATGCATTTAGAAGAAAATGCCATCTGCGGAACTTTGCCAAATATAGGAGGTGGAAACTCAGTTTTAGTGGAATATAGCTGACCGTTAGACTCTGATTTGAATTTTTCTTGCGAGGGAAAAATTCCTACCATAGAATTGTACACTAAACGGCTATTGTTTTTCTTTTGATTTTTTTCAAATTCTAGGTGATTACTTGTCCCAGACTTCACACACATGCCTTCATCAATTAGCCCCAAGGACAAGGGTTAGCTTTCTTGGTCTGCGGGGATGTTTGAAAATGAGATCACCTACTTTAACTCTTTCAAGACTAGACGACGAGATACCTCATCATGAGGTCTATGGGAAATGCCCACATTAAAGCAAAGTCAAACCCTTTTCAACGGGTTAAGAATGCTTAATGTCATTTACAGGATAGCTAGTAAGGAAAAACATTTTCCTTTAGACACAACAACAACAAACAACAGCCCTCTATTGAGATTACAAATTCTTTCAGGATTTTTGTAATGATTATGTTAACCTTGTTGAGACAGTTTGATTTTGAATAAAAACATTCGTTCAAGACTCCCCCCCCGAGATATCTTGTACTTAGTCTACAACGGAGTTAACCTTATTTTTTTCAAACTTGTCCCTGGAAAAACATTTGCCACAAAAACCTCTCTATCTAATAGATGTAATACACATTGCCGAAGAAAGCCCTTCATACAAATCTAATCTATTAAAGACATTTCTGAAATATTGGACAAACTCATCGTGAAATTATTAGACAAATCATGCACAGGATGCATTTTCAGGAATTGGATGCACTGTGAGGTATCTCTCAACAAAATGTAACAAAAGCAATTTAATAGCAACGGCATCTAAATATGTATCAAACGCTACACATTCAAATATGCCTTCATTTTCTGCATCATTGTTCAGAGAGTACTGTATACGCCAATATTTTTCGCAGTTTTGTACTAAATCTCAACATTCGCTAACGCTAATTTTCGTGATTTTAGTAATTGCTTCTGTTGGTATGTGAATGGGCATGAACCAGTAGTGGAACTTTCACAATAACTGACTCACAAAAATTTGCCAAAATAAAAAGCCACCGCGAAAATTACCATTGTATACAATATGATCCAAACAGTTGTTTAACATCCAGGACAATCGTTACTTGTTTTGACAGCAGTCATATTCCACTACACCTACGGGCTCATGACCTTTGTCCCTTGACTTTACATAGGATGCGTGAACTACTTCTGCATTACCATGCATCTTTGTTCTCATCATTATTTCTTCATCCCTTCTTCATGTTAATAGACATGAAATTCATTTTCGCTACACCTACCGTATATTCCACTACACCTGACTGACCTTTTGACCTGAACCCTAGCCCTTGACCTTACCTTGTAAATAGGGTATTACAGGAAGTGTACTTACCGTGGTTTGTACCATCAGGCATCTCTGTCTCGATTAGAGCGGTACCGTGCCGTAGACGTCGATGTAGTCGGACGGAGTCGACCTCTCTAAGGTCTCATAAGCTGGTCCAGGGCAATGAAGGTACCAGTCCTGCGACACCACGCCACTAAAAATTAAGTTGAAAGGAAAAAACAACAATTAGATCATATTATCATAGATTCATTCTTCAGGCATATTTCAAGCAGATAATCAAAATTTTCGTATGTTCCATAAAATGACAAAGTAATTGAGGGACCCCTAGTGGCATTTTGGTCTTATGGGGTTGCTCTTCACCTGATATTGCTGTGAACTCCCGCCCACCCCTTCTTTTTTTCTTTTGTCACTTTGAAATGTCAAAATTTGCCTTGCCTGTGTTTAATCTAAATTTATTTTTGAAATGATCCATGATCGGCGGAAACTTGCTAGTATTGTATGATGTATTTGAAAATCGCCTTTCAAATATTTAAGAGCAAGTTCAGGTTATGGCTTAATTTTTTATTTGAAGCTTATATGCCCAAAGGTTCATATCACACCAATAACCAGATCTGAATGCCTCTTGCTTTTTTGTTTTTTTTTAAAGTTATTTATTGAAAATCCTCAAAAGAAAGATCAGACTCTGATCTTTCAAGCTAAGGTATAAAAGAAGATTACCTTAACACCTTTTCAATGTTAAGGACGCTTACTGTAAATGTAGTCAAAAATCTTGGGTTTCCCCTCCCCCCCCCCCCCCACGCGTTTTTCAGTAATTAATTAAAAACAATGAAAGCATTCAGATCTGATTTATCTTGTGTGATATGAGGGGGGGGGGGGGGGGGGTCCTTGGGCCATAAGCTTTTCAAATAACAAAATTACACTAAAACTAAACTTGCTGCTTTAAAACGGTCACTGAAACTTATAGCTTTCTGCTGTTAGAAAAGTCTAGGAATTTTGTAAAGGTCTATGTAGTACGAACTGTGGAATAATCTCTCATGTTCGGCAGTGAAAATGTCAGTATAGTAATAGAAAATTTGTTTCCCAAAAGTGTTCCTACTGAAAGTCAAAATACGTATGAAATTACAGTAGGGCTACTGCCAAATTTGTCTTCAGTTAGTCTGTGATATTTTTGGTGACACCCTAAGCTTCTTCCGAAGTAGTTTTGTGTTGTTGGCGTGTTTATTTGTCAATTCAAACACTGTCAGATATGTCAGACAGCAAAGTTTTGACACTTTTTTCAAAATAAGACTCACAATTGTATGTGTGTCTTAATTCCGTTAAACCATGACACCCCAGCTATGAAGTGACAGCGACAAAATACACTCAGAGATCTGTTACAAAGAACTGCTGTAGCCTTGGTTGCCTAGTCTTTCATGATTTGGGAATACAATTCTTACTTATTATGGGTTGGAATATTGTATAGCATCAACTTATTTTACTTTTTATGGTTATAGGTAAGTATTTTGATTTTGTTGCATTTTTTAATCTGGTGTTTTATGGTTTTGCCCACAGTATTGCCTAAAGGGTTATAGAGTATCTTGTTCATAGTGGGCCAGGTACTTAACATAACAATAAGAAATCCGTTTATCTACATTTTGTCTGATAATCTGGATTGCAGCTCAAAATATATTTTTTTTCTCATGTTGCTCTTTTGGCCTAATTTTGGCTACATTTTTCATTGTGTCATATGGAATTATCTCTCTCTT
>JZLH01S0079143.1:17300-33649 GCA_001188425.1 Eucidaris tribuloides | reverse complement strand
CGTCGACGTCCGTGTCCTGGAGATTAGGTTGTGTTTTCGTAGTTCCAATGAACGTTTTTATTTTGTGTTTTGTTTTTTGGTGTTTTGTGTTGTGTTTTTGGTGTTTATTGTTGTGTAGTTTGTGTTTTGTCCCCGGCTGCTGTGTTTTTTTTTGTTGTGTTGTTTTTTCTGTTTTTTTATTTTGTTTGGTTAGTTTTGTTTAGTTTGTTGCTTGTGTTATGTGTTTTGTTGCTGTTGTGATTGTATTTGTGTTGTTGATTTTGTTTAGAGAGTTGTGTTTTATTTCGTTTATGGTTGCGTATTTCCTGACACGACTGGCTCTAATGAATAAGCAAACAAATGAGAAATTATTAGATTAATAAAAGTCTTGGCAAAGAACAATCTACCAAAACAGAGCAGAGTATTAAAACTTTCAAAATTCAATCTTTTGTACGCACATTTTGATGTTCGAGCATGTTTTTTTGGCTAATTCCCGCGACAGTTGTCTACTTTGTAATATAAAATTTACATAAAAGGTCTATTTCCGAGAATATGTAGTTGAAATATGTGGGGGCTGGGTGGTGAATGAATATTAGTGAGGATAAGTCGATTGATATTCGATTGCAGGATTTCTGCAGTGAAGAAAAGCCCCATGTTCAATTTCTATCTTATGGGTTAGCTCTAATAAAATATAAGGGTCTTAATTTGATATTGAAATAAGTATGCAGTCGTTACATTTATGGAGTTTCATAGCTCGTATGTGACGTTACATAAATGAATACTATGATGTTGTTAAACTATTCTATTCTTTGTGGTAGTTTTCGCTTCAGACTTGCACTAAATAAATTTCCTTTCATTCTTTGGCTGTTGATTAAACAAAGTTTTCGTCATAGTGGTTGATAACCTTGCCTTTAACTATCCTTGTATTGGTAGATGTTCATTAGCTAAAGGGAAATGTGTATTTTTGACATGTTGCAACATTCCTTCGATAGTATCTATCTTTATATATTCTATCACATATTACCTATAGACCTTTCCAACAAGATATCTTGTGTCTAGTTATCTTGGTCGATTATAAGAATTATCTGCATTGTTATTAAATGTCTTAAATTCTGGCTATATCTCAGATTGGAATGTGTTTTAGATGTGAACTTGAATTTAGTAGTTAAATGGTAAACAGGTTTTGTGTTTCAATATTGTAATTAAGTGTTTGGTTTATTATCACTTCTGAAAAATTATGTGTCATTTAACACCCGTTTGATAGATGATTTGATTTACTATAGCTCTATAGATTGCGTCAGCCCAAGTTAATCTTGATTCTATGTGTCCAGATATGGGTTATAAGGTTCTCGCGGTTGCACCATAGCTATACTATGCGCTAAGGATTATATTATCATTAATAGCTTAGTGGTAAGTGGAGTGTTATCAAGTTATTCTTATCTCAAGTAACATAAGTTCATATTGATATTTTTGGAAAATTAGACAGTCCGGGGGTGTATGCTGGGATGAAGGCTGTAAGAAAGGTGTTGCTAGTATTTTGAGGATGAGAATATCTTATGTATCTCTGGAGTGGCAAGTGTTCCAGTGATCACGCGTCTGTGCCTACTGCGAAGGTGCTTAGTAAGCAGCTCACACTTTTGTGACTGTATTGCGTTGTATACCTGTTTAAATTGAGAGATAAGATTAGTGCTTCAGTTATGTCATGTCTCAGGTTGTCAGATGCAAGAAGGTTACCTTTTACATGCAGAGTCTCTTTTCACTTGAAAAAAGTAGATAACTAATCTATGTAGGTGCATGGAATTGGCACTATCGAGATCAGGCTGTAATGCGCTGTATATTATTACGGCGGTGGGTGGGTGTATGGGTCCTGTATGATGGGTTGCCTAAGTTGTCTAACTCTGCAGCTAGAACATGTGTCACTCATGATTCCACGTCCTGGTGTCTGATATCCTTATGTTGTATGGTGAGTGCCAAGTTAGTTATGTCAATTATTCTAAATTGTCTTCCATGTACCAAACTGATAATATATTTCTAACGTTACATGTTATCCTTGTGTCGATTATTACTGATCCTGTGGAGAGAGATAATGCGCTAAAGTCTTTACTGCTGAATGGTAGCATAGGCAAAGTGGTTACGGGCTGTGTGGTGCTGTGGTCTCGGGCGTGATTACAGTGCATGTCGAGTGGATCTGGGTCGTGGAGTTCTAAAGATGATCTTGGTTGCTGCACCTACGTATGCTAAAGCTTAAGAGAAGGAGAGGTGTAGCTCGGTACTTGGCATTTTTTTGGTGGCGGGGGTCCAACTCTGCTGATGTGTGGTTTTGTGTTGGTTCGGGTGGGTTGGGGTGTTGGGTTGTAGTTGTGCTGTTGGGGTAGTGGGTTGTTGTGTTGTGCTTGGGATGGTTTGAGGTTTTTTTTGTGTGTTGGGGGTTTGTTTTTGGTTTGGTGTTGTGGGGTTGTGTGTGTGTTGTGGGTTTTTGAGTTGCGTGTGAGGGTTTTTTTTTGTTTTTGGATTGTGTGGTGTTTTGTTGGGTGGGTGGGCTTCTGTTTTTTTCTTGTGTGTCTGGGGTCTTGTTTTGGGTGTCGGTTTGTGTGGATGTTTGTTGTGTGTGTTCTCCTGTTTGTTTTTTTTATTTTTTTTCGTGCATGTTGTTTGGTTTTGGTTGTGTTTGTGGTTTGTTTTGTGGTTGATCTTTGTATGCGTTGTCATCTATTGTGTGCTGTGGGGGTTGGTCGTTTTTTGTTGGTTTGATGTGTGAGGTGTGTAATTTGTTATGTTTTTGTTTGAGTGCTGGATTTTGGGGTTTTCTTTCTGTTTTTTTTTTTTGTTTGGGTGTGTGGTTGTTCTGCGTTGGTTTGGTTGGTGTGTTTGTGTTGTGGTTGTGGTGTGGGTGGTGTGTTTTTGTGGGGGGTTTTGGTGTTTTTGGGTTGTGGGGTTGGGGGGGGGTGTGGGGGGAGGTTGGGTTGCGGTGTGGGGGGCGTTGGTTTTGTGGGGGTGTGTGGGTGTGGTGTGGGTTGGGTTTGGGGTTGGCGGGTGCTGTTTGGGTGGGGCGGTTGTCGTGTGTGTTGTGGGGGATGTTTATGTGTTTGTGGGGTTGGGTGGGGTTTTTGGGTGGGGTAGTGTTTGTTTTGGGCTTGCGGGGTGTGGTGGGTTTTTTGGGGTGAGTATGCTGGTGGGGTCGTTGTGGGGGGTGCGGGTGGGGTTGTTGGGGTTGGGGGGGTGTTGGGGAGGTTTGTTGGGGTGGTCTTGGGTGGTGTGGGGCCCGGTGTGCGGTTTGTGTGAGGTGGTGGTTTTTTGGTTTGTCTGATTTGGCGGGGGTTGGGGTGTGGCTGGGTTGGTTTTGTGTTGTGGGGGCGTGTGGGTTGTTCGGGGGTGGTGTTTTGATTTTTGTTGTACCGGTGTGTGTTTTTGTGGGGGGTGGGGTGTGGGGGTTGTGTTTGTGGGCTGTTTGTTGGGGGGTTGGGTTTTGTTTGGTGTTGTGTTTTGGGTTGGTGCCGTGGGCGATATTTGGTTGGGGGGGGTGGGGTGTTCGTCGGGTGCTGTGGGGCGCGGGGCCCTTGGGGGCGCGTCTTTTGTGCGTGGTGTTGGCCTCGGTCTTCTCGCCTCGTGCGGGTTGTTTGGGTGTTGGGTGGGGGGGGGGGGCCTGCGTGTGCGCCGGCTGTGTCGGTGGGGGGGGGCTGGTGGGGCTGGGCGGTGTTTTCTCTGGTGGGGGTGGCTGTGGTCCGGTGTGTTGGGGTGTGTTGGTTTGGGTTTGGTGTGGGCTGGGGTTTTTGGTTGTTTTGCTTGTTCTGGGTGTGTTTGGGTTTGTTGAAGGGGGGTTGTGGTTGTTTGGGGGTGTTTTGTGGTCGGTTCTTGCGGGGGTGTGGGGGTTTTTTCGGTCCTGACTGGTAGGTGGTTGGGTGGGTTTTTTGATTTGTTGTTTGGATTTTTGTCTGGTTTTTTGTTGATTTTGCGTGTGTGATTGGGTTATGGTCTTGGTGTTGTTTGGAGTGGGTGGGGGGTTGGTGGGTCTTTTGATTGTTGTTGGATGTTGTGGGTGGGGGGTGATTATTGGTTGGTTTTTGGTTTGTCTTCATGCAGGGGTGGGGTGGTGTGTTGGTTAGGTGGGGCTGTGGGTTGTGTGCGAATTGTGGTGGGGCGGCGGGGGGGTTTTGTTTTGGTGGGTGTTATTTGTTGGTGTGGGGGGTGTTGGCTATGTTTGTTGGTGTTGTTTTTTGTGTTGGTTATTGTGGTTGTGTTTGGTGGGGGTTGGTGGTGGGTGTGTGTCGGTAGTGTTGTTGTTATATGTGGCGGTGTTTGTTTGGTTGTTGGTTGGGGTGTGGTTTTTTTTGTTTTTTTTGTTGTGTTTTTTTTATTTTGGGGGTTTGGGTGGTGTTTGTTTGGTGTGTGGGGTGGTTTTTTTTCTGTGTTTGTGTTGTTTTTATTTTTATGTTGCGTAGTATGTTGGTTTTGCTTGATTTTGTTTAGGTTTGGTTCAGTGGTATGTATAGTTTGTGGGTGTTGGTGTAGAGACGCTCGTTATTTGGAGGACTTTAGGTGTGTTTGTGCGTTGTGGATTTTTCTCTTGTTAGTGTTGTTTTGGTTTGGTGGGTTGGCGTTTTATTGTGTTTGTGGGTTTGTTGGGGTGGTTGGTGGGTGTTTTTAATCGTTTTATTTAGTTGTAGTTTATTGTATTTGGTTGTTGTGTGGTTTGTATTTGGTTTTGGTGTAACGGCGTTCACTTTCAAATTAAAACACACAAATTGATGTTGGTATTTTTTTTTGATTTTTTTTTTTTTTTTATTTTGTTTGTTTTTTTTTTGTTGTTTGGATTTTTTGATTTTACTTTTGTTGTTGTTTGTGGCTTTTTTTTTTTTGTTTTTTTTTTTTGGCTGTTCTGTTTCTGTATTATGTTTTTGTTGGATTCTTTCAGTATTTTGTGTTATTTCCTTGGTGTGTTGTATTGATCGGTTTGCGTGGGGGGTCTGGCGTGCTTTGTTTTTCTGTTCTGTATGCTTTGCTTTCATTTTGTTTTGGTCTTTTTTGCGGTTGTTCTTTTGGGCGGGTTTTGGTTGCTTTGTTTTGTTTTGGTTGCTCTTTTGTGTGTGGTTTTTTTTTGGCGGGGGTTTTTTTGTTTTTTTTTCGCGTTTTTGTGTGGTGGTGGTGTTGAGGTTGTTTGCTAGCAGGCTTTTTTCGCTGTTGCGTCTTTGTTGTTTTGTTTTTTTTTTGCTTTGTTGTTTCTTAGTTTTTTTTGTTTTTTGTTTGTTGCTTGGCGTTTGTTGTGTCGATTTCTTTTATCTTTTAGTTTCGGGTCGTTCTTGCTCGTGTCAAACACAAGGTTTTCTGTGGTTTTGTTATTTGTTTGTATTTGTGTATTTTTTTGCTTTTGTTTTTTTTTTTTTGGTGGTTGTGTTTTGTGTATCTTGCTTGTTTGCGGTGATATTTTGTTTGTTTGGTCGTGTTGATTTTTTTATTTGTTTTGGTTATCTCACCTGTTGGGGTGTTTTTGTTACTTATGTCTCTCCTCGTCGTCCGCTCCTTTTTTTTGTTCTGCGTTTGGCTTTGCGCCTCTTTCTTGCCGCATTTTGGGGTTTTCGTCATATTTTAGCCTTTCTTTGCGTTTTATTGCCTGGCCCCTTATCGATTTCTGTCTTTCTTGTGGCTGGGTTGCGTTGCCTTGCCCTCGCTCCTTTCGTGTTGATGTGTTTTTTCTCGGCTCCACTGTCTTTGCTGCATTTCGCTGTCCTATGCTGTTTCCATGATGTTTTTTCGTGCAAAGCCTCATCCTTGTCTCTACACGTTGTTGGGTGTTTTTGTTTCCTTTTCGGTTTTGTCGTGATTGTTAATTGTGTGTTGTTTGTCCTCTCAGTTGATCCGTTCTTTTTTAGTTTAGTGTATTGCTGGTTTGCTTTTGGAGGTTTTTTTCGGTTTGGTCTTTTTCTTTTATTTGGTGTTTTTTTTGCTTTTTCTTTTTTCCGCCTTTTGGTTGTTTTGTTTGTTTTGCGCTTGTTCTTGCTGCCTTCCGTTTTCTGGGGCGGTCTTGTTTGTTCTGATTTTTTGATGTTTGTGGTCTTGTGTTTGTGTGTGTTTTGTGATTTTGGTTGGTTTTTGTTTTTTGTGTTTTTGTTTTGTGTTTTGGTTTCGTTTCTGTGTGTTTGTTTGTTGGTTGTTTGTGTTCTTTTTTTTTAAGGCTTCCCTTCTGCCACGGCTCATTGTAGTATCCCAGATGATAATTATCTGAAGCACAAGATAACGAATCAGTTTGATATATTTTGATCATATTTATAAAAAATGTATCACTAATGACTATATTCAATTGTACAGCTCTCGAATAAAAATTTACCTGCCAACACCTGTCTTTCTCGTCCTGTTGAAGAATCACAGTTAAACCTGTCTGAAGTCGCACCAGCGTGTTTTTTTTTTGGGGGGGGGGGGGTCAAGAGTGTATAAAGAGTACTACGCATGCGTTAACACGATTAGTTTTTTCACGTCGACGAGTACGCGTAGTGAAGAGGCTAAGTCAAAATCGACAAATATTAGGCAAAAGGTCGTATTTCTGACGGTTTACTCTAGAGAGGTATTTTTCAGACATGAAATACCTGTTAAGGGTATTCAACACACACCTTAACTTTGATAGGTCATAGTTTTCAGATTAGAATACTTGTCTAAGAGTATATTCTGAGAATCGAAAGGTAATGCTTTGTTTAGGTCATTTCTGAAATTACAATAAACGCGATGTGATACACCTTGCAAATGACAGTGCCTCCCCCCCCCCCTCACCGGGCTCCAAGGGAAGAAAACTATGCCCTTGGCAGAGGTGGCTGCTTAGACTATTTTTTATAATTGATTGTCCCGCCTGGGGAATCGATTTTAGTGGTACTTTAGACAGTTCGCTGGCTATAGAGAGGCGGCCCGTAAGACAAGTTTGTATATACTAGTATTAGATAAAACCTGACAACCTGGGTTACTTGTTTTCTTTTGGCGCTTTTAATGTTAAATAAGCGGAAGTTCTATAATAAATGCAGTGCTCTTATATTCATCCGAAGTTGAAGAAAGCACAATGACACCTAATCGAATAAGTTATAATAATAACTACGTTTCTTAGAGAATCTTTTAGTGTTACTGGTAGCTCACCCACCTCAAGAGAGTCGAATAAAATGTACGTCCAGTTCAAATTCCACAACATCTTGTGGCCTTTGGCGGCGTTCACCGTTCATCATAATCTAAGGAGTCTATCGTTTCAGAAGAATCTCGTATGAGTGTCCCTTTCAGCACCAAGTTCTAATTTTGTAGGAAACAAAACCTGGAAAGGAAGCATTGGTAATGGTAACTATTGATAATATACTTCTCTTCTTCTCTTCTTCTCTTCCGTTCTTCTTCTTCTTTTCTCTTCTTTCTCTCTTCTTCTTTTCTTGCTTACTCTTCTTCTTCTTCTTCTCTTCTTCTTGCAAACTTGGATGGAAGATTAATCATAGCAGACTTTTATAATTTTGAATGTGAATGTCACCAATTGAGATCAAGGAGTACTGGCAGGGGCTCAGCGAACCTTTTGAGTCAAGTTCATTATTGAACATAACTTGGCCCATTGTGCCCAATTGTGAACCAATCTTGGGAGCATACGTCACAAAAAGGTCGAAAGTTACCGTAGGGTGCAATGACCTTTTTGAGGCCCAATGTAAGTTTTTTTTGAGCAAGTTTCTAGTATGCCCAATAACTGATGCTCCACATTCGACCAATTGTGACCTGCAACTCGGGTGTAGATGTCTCATAGAGCTCTGAAGCTCACCAAAATAGGTCAAAGGTCACCGGAGAGTCAAACGTAACCTTTTGAAGCCTTTTAAAGTAAGGTTTCGCTATGAAATTTCGAACTGGGCGAAGACACATTGTGCTATTTAGTCTTCTTTCTCTTAAAGATAAGAAGAAGAAGAAGAAGAAGAAGAAGAAGAAGAAGAAGAAGAAGAAGAAGAAGAATAGCTACTTTAATCTGATATAATGCTCTTCCAGCGGGTACTGCATAATTACTACCCTGGCTGGAGAGCAGAAGGTACTATTTTTATGACCCGGCCGGGGCTCCAACCCGCGACCTTCCGCACGTGATGTGGACGCTCTATCCACTGAGCCATCACGCCGGTCTTCTTCTTAATCATCACCATCATCATCATCATCATCGTCATCATCATCACCATCATCATCATCATCATCACCATCATCATCACCATCACCGTCATCATCATCATCATTATCAAGAAGCCGCGTGGATGTGCTCAGTGGATAGAGCGTCACATCACGTGCGGAAGTCGCGGGTTGGAGCCCCCCGGGTCATACCAAATACTTAAAAAAATAGGTACTTCTGCTCTCCAGCCGCGGTAGTAACTTATGCAGTACCGCTGGAAGGCATTATTATTCAGATTAAAGTGCATTCTTCTTCTTCTTCTTCTTTCTTCTTCTTCTTCTTTCTTCTTTTCTTTCTTCTCTTTAAGAGAGAAGAAGACTAGCGATAGCCACAATGTGTCTTCGCCCAGTTTCGAAATTTCATACGAAACTTACTTTATAAAGGCTTCAAAAGGTACGTATTGACTCCTGCCGGTGACCTTTGACCATTTTGGTGAGCTTCAGAGCTCTATGAGACATCTCACCCGCAGTTGTGGTCACAATTGGTCGAAATGGTGAGCATAGGTTATGGGGCATACTAGAAACTGCTCAAAAAAACTTACCATCTGGGCTCAAAAAGGTCATTGCACCCCTACGGTAACTTTGGACCTTTTGTGTGACGTATGCTCCCAAGATTGGTCACAATTGGGCAAATGGGGCCAAGTTATGTTCAATTAATGAAACTTTGACTCAAAAGGTCGCTGACCCCTGCCGGTTACATCCTGATCTCATTGGTGACATTCCACACTTCTAAATTATGAAAGTCTGCATATGATTAATCTCCATCAAGTTTGCAAGAAGAAAAAGTAAGAAGAAGAAGAGTAAGCAAGAAAGAAGAAGAAGAAGAAGAAGAAGAAGAAGAAGAAGAACGGAAGAAGAAGAAGAGAGAGAAGAGAAGTAATATTACAATAGTTACCGCCATTACCAATGCTTGCTCTTTCCGGTTTTGTTTCCTACAAATCTAGTAACTTGGTGCTTGAAAGGGACACTCATACGAGATTCTTCTGAACGAGACTCTAGATTATGATGAACGTGTGAACGCCCGCCAAAAGGCCACTAAGATGTTGTGGAATTTGAACTGGACGTACATTTTTATTCGACCGGTCTCTTTGAGGTGGTGAGCTACCAGTAACACTAAAAGATTCTCTAAAAAACGTAGTTATTATTATTAACTTTGCGATAGGTGTCATTGTCTTTCTTCAAGCTTCAGGATGAATATAAGAGCACTGCATTTATTAAGTTATATTCTCGCTTATTTAACTTGATTAAAAGGCAAAAGAACAAGTACACCAGGTTGTCCAGGTTTTTCTAATCACTAGTATATACAAACTTGTCTTAGCGGCCGCCTCTCTATAGCAGCGAACTGTCTATATAGTACCACGTAAAATGATTCCCCAGCGGGACAGATGCAATTATAAAGAACCTAGTCTAAGCAGACACCTTCTGCAAAGGGCATACTTTTCTTTTTCCTTGGAGCCCTGGTGAAAGAAAAGAAGGGGGGGGGGGGGCACTTGTCATTTGCAAGGTGTATAGGACACATCGCGTTTATTGTACTTTCAGAAATGACCCTAACAAGCTATTACCTTTCGATTCTCAGAATATACTCTAGACAAGTATTAAATTCTGAAACTATGACCGCTATCAAAGTAAGGTGTGTGTTTGGGAATACCCTTACAGGTAATTTCATGTCTGAAATACCCTCTAGATAACCGTTCAGAAAATCGACGCTTTTGTCCTAATATTTGTCGATTTTGACTTAGCCTCTTCACTACACGCGTACTCGTCGAACCGTGAAAAACAATCGTTTAACGCATGCGTGTACTCTTTTGACACTACAGTGCCCCCCCTCCCCCGCCAAAAAAAAAAACAACGCTGGTGGACTTCAGACCAGGTTTAACTGTGATTGGCTTCAACAGGACGAGACGTCAGGTGTTGGCAGGTAAATTTTTATTCGAGAGCTGTACAATTGAATATATATTAGTGATAACCATTTTGTATAAAATGAATCAAAATATATCAAACTGATTCGTTATCTTGTGCTTCAGATAATTATCATCTGGGATACTACAATGAGCCGTGGCAGAAGGGAAGCCTTAAAAAAAAAGAACACAAACAACCAACAAACAAACACACAGAAACGAAACCAAAACACAAAACAAAAACACAAAAAACAAAAACCAACCAAAATCACAAAACACACACAAACACAAGACCACAAACATCAAAAAATCAGAACAAACAAGACCGCCCCAGAAAACGGAAGGCAGCAAGAACAAGCGCAAAACAAACAAAACAACCAAAAGGCGGAAAAAAGAAAAAGCAAAAAAAACACCAAATAAAAGAAAAAGACCAAACCGAAAAAAACCTCCAAAAGCAAACCAGCAATACACTAAACTAAAAAAGAACGGATCAACTGAGAGGACAAACAACACACAATTAACAATCACGACAAAACCGAAAAGGAAACAAAAACACCCAACAACGTGTAGAGACAAGGATGAGGCTTTGCACGAAAAAACATCATGGAAACAGCATAGGACAGCGAAATGCAGCAAAGACAGTGGAGCCGAGAAAAAACACATCAACACGAAAGGAGCGAGGGCAAGGCAACGCAACCCAGCCACAAGAAAGACAGAAATCGATAAGGGGCCAGGCAATAAAACGCAAAGAAAGGCTAAAATATGACGAAAACCCCAAAATGCGGCAAGAAAGAGGCGCAAAGCCAAACGCAGAACAAAAAAAAGGAGCGGACGACGAGGAGAGACATAAGTAACAAAAACACCCCAACAGGTGAGATAACCAAAACAAATAAAAAAATCAACACGACCAAACAAACAAAATATCACCGCAAACAAGCAAGATACACAAAACACAACCACCAAAAAAAAAAAAACAAAAGCAAAAAAATACACAAATACAAACAAATAACAAAACCACAGAAAACCTTGTGTTTGACACGAGCAAGAACGACCCGAAACTAAAAGATAAAAGAAATCGACACAACAAACGCCAAGCAACAAACAAAAAACAAAAAAAACTAAGAAACAACAAAGCAAAAAAAAAACAAAACAACAAAGACGCAACAGCGAAAAAAGCCTGCTAGCAAACAACCTCAACACCACCACCACACAAAAACGCGAAAAAAAAACAAAAAAACCCCCGCCAAAAAAAAACCACACACAAAAGAGCAACCAAAACAAAACAAAGCAACCAAAACCCGCCCAAAAGAACAACCGCAAAAAAGACCAAAACAAAATGAAAGCAAAGCATACAGAACAGAAAAACAAAGCACGCCAGACCCCCCACGCAAACCGATCAATACAACACACCAAGGAAATAACACAAAATACTGAAAGAATCCAACAAAAACATAATACAGAAACAGAACAGCCAAAAAAAAAAAACAAAAAAAAAAAAGCCACAAACAACAACAAAAGTAAAATCAAAAAATCCAAACAACAAAAAAAAAACAAACAAAATAAAAAAAAAAAAAAAATCAAAAAAAAATACCAACATCAATTTGTGTGTTTTAATTTGAAAGTGAACGCCGTTACACCAAAACCAAATACAAACCACACAACAACCAAATACAATAAACTACAACTAAATAAAACGATTAAAAACACCCACCAACCACCCCAACAAACCCACAAACACAATAAAACGCCAACCCACCAAACCAAAACAACACTAACAAGAGAAAAATCCACAACGCACAAACACACCTAAAGTCCTCCAAATAACGAGCGTCTCTACACCAACACCCACAAACTATACATACCACTGAACCAAACCTAAACAAAATCAAGCAAAACCAACATACTACGCAACATAAAAATAAAAACAACACAAACACAGAAAAAAAACCACCCCACACACCAAACAAACACCACCCAAACCCCCAAAATAAAAAAAACACAACAAAAAAAACAAAAAAAACCACACCCCAACCAACAACCAAACAAACACCGCCACATATAACAACAACACTACCGACACACACCCACCACCAACCCCCACCAAACACAACCACAATAACCAACACAAAAAACAACACCAACAAACATAGCCAACACCCCCCACACCAACAAATAACACCCACCAAAACAAAACCCCCCCGCCGCCCCACCACAATTCGCACACAACCCACAGCCCCACCTAACCAACACACCACCCCACCCCTGCATGAAGACAAACCAAAAACCAACCAATAATCACCCCCCACCCACAACATCCAACAACAATCAAAAGACCCACCAACCCCCCACCCACTCCAAACAACACCAAGACCATAACCCAATCACACACGCAAAATCAACAAAAAACCAGACAAAAATCCAAACAACAAATCAAAAAACCCACCCAACCACCTACCAGTCAGGACCGAAAAAACCCCCACACCCCCGCAAGAACCGACCACAAAACACCCCCAAACAACCACAACCCCCCTTCAACAAACCCAAACACACCCAGAACAAGCAAAACAACCAAAAACCCCAGCCCACACCAAACCCAAACCAACACACCCCAACACACCGGACCACAGCCACCCCCACCAGAGAAAACACCGCCCAGCCCCACCAGCCCCCCCCCACCGACACAGCCGGCGCACACGCAGGCCCCCCCCCCCCACCCAACACCCAAACAACCCGCACGAGGCGAGAAGACCGAGGCCAACACCACGCACAAAAGACGCGCCCCCAAGGGCCCCGCGCCCCACAGCACCCGACGAACACCCCACCCCCCCCAACCAAATATCGCCCACGGCACCAACCCAAAACACAACACCAAACAAAACCCAACCCCCCAACAAACAGCCCACAAACACAACCCCCACACCCCACCCCCCACAAAAACACACACCGGTACAACAAAAATCAAAACACCACCCCCGAACAACCCACACGCCCCCACAACACAAAACCAACCCAGCCACACCCCAACCCCCGCCAAATCAGACAAACCAAAAAACCACCACCTCACACAAACCGCACACCGGGCCCCACACCACCCAAGACCACCCCAACAAACCTCCCCAACACCCCCCCAACCCCAACAACCCCACCCGCACCCCCCACAACGACCCCACCAGCATACTCACCCCAAAAAACCCACCACACCCCGCAAGCCCAAAACAAACACTACCCCACCCAAAAACCCCACCCAACCCCACAAACACATAAACATCCCCCACAACACACACGACAACCGCCCCACCCAAACAGCACCCGCCAACCCCAAACCCAACCCACACCACACCCACACACCCCCACAAAACCAACGCCCCCCACACCGCAACCCAACCTCCCCCCACACCCCCCCCCAACCCCACAACCCAAAAACACCAAAACCCCCCACAAAAACACACCACCCACACCACAACCACAACACAAACACACCAACCAAACCAACGCAGAACAACCACACACCCAAACAAAAAAAAAAAACAGAAAGAAAACCCCAAAATCCAGCACTCAAACAAAAACATAACAAATTACACACCTCACACATCAAACCAACAAAAAACGACCAACCCCCACAGCACACAATAGATGACAACGCATACAAAGATCAACCACAAAACAAACCACAAACACAACCAAAACCAAACAACATGCACGAAAAAAAATAAAAAAAACAAACAGGAGAACACACACAACAAACATCCACACAAACCGACACCCAAAACAAGACCCCAGACACACAAGAAAAAAACAGAAGCCCACCCACCCAACAAAACACCACACAATCCAAAAACAAAAAAAAACCCTCACACGCAACTCAAAAACCCACAACACACACACAACCCCACAACACCAAACCAAAAACAAACCCCCAACACACAAAAAAAACCTCAAACCATCCCAAGCACAACACAACAACCCACTACCCCAACAGCACAACTACAACCCAACACCCCAACCCACCCGAACCAACACAAAACCACACATCAGCAGAGTTGGACCCCCGCCACCAAAAAAATGCCAAGTACCGAGCTACACCTCTCCTTCTCTTAAGCTTTAGCATACGTAGGTGCAGCAACCAAGATCATCTTTAGAACTCCACGACCCAGATCCACTCGACATGCACTGTAATCACGCCCGAGACCACAGCACCACACAGCCCGTAACCACTTTGCCTATGCTACCATTCAGCAGTAAAGACTTTAGCGCATTATCTCTCTCCACAGGATCAGTAATAATCGACACAAGGATAACATGTAACGTTAGAAATATATTATCAGTTTGGTACATGGAAGACAATTTAGAATAATTGACATAACTAACTTGGCACTCACCATACAACATAAGGATATCAGACACCAGGACGTGGAATCATGAGTGACACATGTTCTAGCTGCAGAGTTAGACAACTTAGGCAACCCATCATACAGGACCCATACACCCACCCACCGCCGTAATAATATACAGCGCATTACAGCCTGATCTCGATAGTGCCAATTCCATGCACCTACATAGATTAGTTATCTACTTTTTTCAAGTGAAAAGAGACTCTGCATGTAAAAGGTAACCTTCTTGCATCTGACAACCTGAGACATGACATAACTGAAGCACTAATCTTATCTCTCAATTTAAACAGGTATACAACGCAATACAGTCACAAAAGTGTGAGCTGCTTACTAAGCACCTTCGCAGTAGGCACAGACGCGTGATCACTGGAACACTTGCCACTCCAGAGATACATAAGATATTCTCATCCTCAAAATACTAGCAACACCTTTCTTACAGCCTTCATCCCAGCATACACCCCCGGACTGTCTAATTTTCCAAAAATATCAATATGAACTTATGTTACTTGAGATAAGAATAACTTGATAACACTCCACTTACCACTAAGCTATTAATGATAATATAATCCTTAGCGCATAGTATAGCTATGGTGCAACCGCGAGAACCTTATAACCCATATCTGGACACATAGAATCAAGATTAACTTGGGCTGACGCAATCTATAGAGCTATAGTAAATCAAATCATCTATCAAACGGGTGTTAAATGACACATAATTTTTCAGAAGTGATAATAAACCAAACACTTAATTACAATATTGAAACACAAAACCTGTTTACCATTTAACTACTAAATTCAAGTTCACATCTAAAACACATTCCAATCTGAGATATAGCCAGAATTTAAGACATTTAATAACAATGCAGATAATTCTTATAATCGACCAAGATAACTAGACACAAGATATCTTGTTGGAAAGGTCTATAGGTAATATGTGATAGAATATATAAAGATAGATACTATCGAAGGAATGTTGCAACATGTCAAAAATACACATTTCCCTTTAGCTAATGAACATCTACCAATACAAGGATAGTTAAAGGCAAGGTTATCAACCACTATGACGAAAACTTTGTTTAATCAACAGCCAAAGAATGAAAGGAAATTTATTTAGTGCAAGTCTGAAGCGAAAACTACCACAAAGAATAGAATAGTTTAACAACATCATAGTATTCATTTATGTAACGTCACATACGAGCTATGAAACTCCATAAATGTAACGACTGCATACTTATTTCAATATCAAATTAAGACCCTTATATTTTATTAGAGCTAACCCATAAGATAGAAATTGAACATGGGGCTTTTCTTCACTGCAGAAATCCTGCAATCGAATATCAATCGACTTATCCTCACTAATATTCATTCACCACCCAGCCCCCACATATTTCAACTACATATTCTCGGAAATAGACCTTTTATGTAAATTTTATATTACAAAGTAGACAACTGTCGCGGGAATTAGCCAAAAAAACATGCTCGAACATCAAAATGTGCGTACAAAAGATTGAATTTTGAAAGTTTTAATACTCTGCTCTGTTTTGGTAGATTGTTCTTTGCCAAGACTTTTATTAATCTAATAATTTCTCATTTGTTTGCTTATTCATTAGAGCCAGTCGTGTCAGGAAATACGCAACCATAAACGAAATAAAACACAACTCTCTAAACAAAATCAACAACACAAATACAATCACAACAGCAACAAAACACATAACACAAGCAACAAACTAAACAAAACTAACCAAACAAAATAAAAAAACAGAAAAAACAACACAACAAAAAAAAACACAGCAGCCGGGGACAAAACACAAACTACACAACAATAAACACCAAAAACACAACACAAAACACCAAAAAACAAAACACAAAATAAAAACGTTCATTGGAACTACGAAAACACAACCTAATCTCCAGGACACGGACGTCGACG
>JZLH01S0079142.1:5000-10682 GCA_001188425.1 Eucidaris tribuloides | reverse complement strand
ATTATACAGAAATTATGCAAGTGTTACAGATTATCAGCAATATGAGCTGTTTACCACAAGCCCTGCTTTCGCTATCATACATCACATTGATTCAAGAATTCTAACACTTTTTTTTTCTATCTATTATAAAAACTTGGCAAATGGTCCCAATTGTTGTTGACAGTGCTAAATGTTACATTTCATAGTAGTGCATAGAATGTCATCACACTGTTTGGCCTAATATCAACCTTATTTTGTTGACCTACAATCCTAGGAATGGTTTTTGTATTACGGAACACCAGTAGACCTACATTCTATGTTGACATAGGGCAACTATACTTCATGGGAGTCTGTGAGAAAAGACAAGAATAAAAGAAAATGCTTTTTACACAGAGTTGCTGTAGTAAAGCTGCCTCATTACACTGACACATTAGTTTTTACTTTCATTTCTCCACAACACCGTCCATGCTATGTATCTTCACTATCTTGTGCGTGCCAAGTTTAGTTTGGGTAAATTGCAAAAAATGAAATTTTTTGCTTACTTGATTGTGCTATGAAATGCCTTTTGAGAAATCAAGAAAAACATAAAAAAAAGCCTGGAGGCCCCCAACCATTTTACCATAGGAAATGTATGATATCTTCTCTTCAATGATACTATACTTGGGTTAAAACAAAGTCATTCTGTTATAGATAATGATAGACACCAGCAGGTTTTTACATTGATCTAATATTGCTTCATGTACAGTACATGTAAGCACTTCACAAATGTTATTCACTGACTATCTTTCTATCTGTTTACCACCACCTGGCCTAAAGAAATTTGCTCTGACTGTTTAATTCAGTTTTATGCATCACAGTGACAAAAGTTGATCATGGCAGAAACAAGATTGACTACACATAGCCACCAGTAATTATCTGACAACAACAAACTATGAAACAAAATACTTGGTTAATCCCCTAGAGATAGCACAAAATAGGTATAGCAGCTGCGCCTGTTTGCGGAGTCTCTACTCCCCTGCAATACCAGAATTTGTGGAACAGCAAGTGTATATTAGAAAGTGCCATTGTCTTTTGTTTTTCAGCATATATGTCGGAGAACACTCCTGAACAGTGTATGCATCACTGCGCAATAAGAAGCAGCAGAGGCTTAACCCATTCACACAGAAGGTGGAGCATGTCAGCTACACCTTTTTGCCAGCTCTGAAACACTTCCAGAGGTGTTTCAGTCCTGGCTCATTTTAATAGTCATTTTCACGGGCTTAAAGACAGAGTATGGGATTTGCATGCCAGAAAATGGCAAAATAAATGAAATCAGCTCAAATCGTTCACAATGTGAAGATAAGTATAAATAAACACCTGTCGTAGAACCTTTGGAAAAAATAGTAGTTATGGTGAAAATCTGGACATTTAAACTTCAAAATTTACACAGTGACGTTAACGTGCATGGGCCGTTGCGTTAGTTCCAAATTTGTCTGATCAGCCAGTAGCCGAAGGCCGCATGGAGTTTAGCCGTTTAAAGTGATAGGCTAACATTGTGGAGCTTCAATTTAAAAAATTGTCAAATTTTGATATCTGAACTACATAGTAGTGTTCATATGAACAAATAAACACCCTAGAATAACAAAGTTTGGAAAGTTACACTGTCAATGGCAAGTTATGCATGAATAAACAATTAAAACTCGGGGCGAGTTTAAATAGCGTAGGTGTACACACAGTAAGTATATGGGAGAAAATGGGCAGGTGAATCCGATCAACTTACGATTTTCACTTTTTTAAAGCACTAAATAATCATTTTGAAATACAATTTTTTCAGGGCGTCATTTTTAGACCTTATCAAAGACAATGGTAGCATGGGGAATCATGTAGCTCAGATTTTTTTAACTGTGGTAAATGTTAGCCAATACCTTTGACCAATCGGTGTGCTCCGCTGGTCGTGCAAACGTACACATAACCCTGATTCACAAAATGAGCAAAGTTTAAACTCGCGGAAAGAACAATATTCTGGTAGCATTTCGTTATTAGTTTTTTCTCAGAAAACAACAAGTTCGTGACTTATGGATCTTAAACTTTCAACACACCATTTGTAAGTACTAAACTACCGTTTGGTATTGATAATGAAGGGAAGTGATGGACTCGATAATCCTGAAATCAATCTTTATCTGAATAGGGTTTAAGATCTGGTGGCTTGCCTGTGTTTACATGTTTACCATAAGTCTGTAGCCAATTAAATGAAGACAGATGTTGACCCTATCAGGTCACCTTTAACTATGCCATGAGGAGCTCACATGTCTGCTAAAGATATTAATCTATAGATCAGCTGCTGGTGGTGTTGGTAAGAGGGTCAGTTTAGGATATGGTTCTTCACTTGTGTTTTAAAGGGATAAACTCGAACATGCAAGGTTACCCTTTCAGTACCACACTTAAAACATCACATGTAAAGTTTTTCTTGTATTGATGCAGTGAGAAGTTATAGATCAGGCAAGATATTTATTTTACATTTATTACATTTATTTATTTATATTTTTTCTGCCAAAAATGGCAATACTGTTGGGTGCATATGTACTCAACAAATTTGTATTGCATTGATGATCAGCTAATTCTAACACATACATACGTACTAGAGGCATTGATCTATTTTTTAGATGGGGGGGGGAAGCAAGGTGGCAAAACAAGGAAAAAAATCAAACTTTTGGCACGCTAAATTGCAATAGAAGAATTTCCTGTTCAGCATGGGGCAAAACTTATATTTGTGTGTATTTAATAGTATTTTCATGTTAAGTTGAATGGTTTTGTAGTGTAGTGCCTTGCATTACTTTTTACACGCCCGGCTACGGGATGTATTATGGTATCAAGCTCGGTGTCTGTCTGTCCGTCCTTAATTTTTTCCTTGTAAACACCATAACTTCAGTTTAACTAACTAGCCTCATTAATTTGGTTGTATGATACCTAGGCATGAATCCCTAGGAAGCCTAGTGATTTGAGTCGAAAGGAAAGGTCAAAGTCACAGTGACATGGTTTCATCTTACCCTTGTGAAAGTCCTTGTAACGCGATAACTTTCAGTTTCAATTAACCCAGGTCTCTATATAATTGTTGGTATGGATACTTAGCATGGATCCCCAGAAGCCTATTTGATTTGAGGTCAAAGGTCAAGGTCACAGTGAATGTGTTTATCTACGCCTTGTGAAGAGTCCTTGTAAAGCCTGATAACTCAGTTAACATTAACCCAGCTCATTATAATTTGATGTGTATGATACTACATGACCAGGAAGCCTATTATGTTTGAGGTCGAAAGTCATAGGTCAAGGTCACAGTGACATGTTTCATGCTTACCTTGTGAAGTCTTTGTAAATGCGCGATAACTTCAGTTAACTTACACTAGGCTCATATAATTTTGGTGTTATGATACTACATGATCCAAAGAAGCCTATTGATTGTTAGGTCAAATAGTCATAAGGTCAAGAGTCACGAGTGACATGTTTTCATCTTACCCTTGTGAAGTCTTGTGTAAACGCATAACTTCAGTTTCAACTTACCTGGCGATCATGATCGATGTGATAATGATTACTAGCAATGGATGCCCAAGAAGCTATTGCTTTTGAGGTGCAAAGGTCAAAGTCGAAGGTCACAGTACTGTTTCATTTTCCGCGTTATCAGCGGGCATATTTATGTGCTGCGGCTCCCAGCGACACTCTTGTTAGATATTATTACATTACGTTTTATAAATTGTCAAAAAGTTGTCAAAAATTATGGGGGGTGGGGGGGCAGAATGATATTCTTGCAGGAATCTTGCGTCTTAATTGCAAGGTTCACTCTAACATCAAGTGGGTTTTCATGAAAGCAGAACAACGAGAGAAACATATTAATGAAAGTTTGGCGAAAATCCACCAAAGAATAGTGGAGTTATGAACTTTAAAAATTGTAAATTTGTGACATCACATGCGAGCAGCTTCCCCATTGTCATGTAGGCCCTGTTATTAATTCCATGAAGTGCCATTTTCTCAGTAAATTGAAAATGATGTTATCCTCACTTACCTGTGCATTCAATATATAATTAGAAACATCATTTCATACATGCTTCTACAAAAAAAAACCCATTCAATTATCATGAACCAATAAAAAGTGGCAATTTATTGATATTACATTAGATATGGGTAGCTGCTCGTATGTGACGTCACAAAATCAAAACTTTGAAAGATCATAACTCGCCAAACTTTCATTAATATGTTTCTCTCATTGTTCTGCTTTTATTAAAACCCACTTGATTCAGGGTGAACCTTGCCTTTAATATTTTCTTTGGAGGGTCGAATGTCCCCTGCCCCCCCAGTATCAATGCCTCTCATTAGTCTGATATATATACATACATAGATACATTCGTACATACATAACACACATACATACAAATACATACACACAAACATACATACATGCATACATACATGCACATGTGTGAAGTGAAACAGTCCACTTTATCTGTCATGCAGGGCAAAGTCCAGACATTGAGTCATTTTGTTTGAAATATTTTTCTCAGGTGGATTGTAAAGTCAACACCTTAGGTCAATACTGTCACCTTGCAAGTATCAGTAGCAAAAGTGAGGAAGAATTGATTCAAGCTTCTGGTTGTCATTAAAAAATGGTTGATTCTTTCATGGAGGTAGTCTCTCTTCTACCTCCATGATTCTTTCTTTAACTTCTCACAAACTGCTTGCTTGTAACACTTGCTTACAGAATAATCACTACAAACCCCGTCGCTAGGAAAAATAAAGAATACAGAACTGAAACTAAAGTGACAATTAAAAGTGAAAACTTTATTCCAGTAATCAATCTATTTTTCCTTCCTTGAAATTATTATAAGGAGTATCAAGTGTTACGCTTTCCAGGGTGGGCACACTTCCCACTTTTTCTCACATTTCCTGGACACAGTCCAATATAAAATTGCCTGTTCATGTACAAAGTCGATGGGAGAAGTTTATATTTCCCGGTTGATTGGGTGGGAAATAAGATGCTGACTGGGAAATATGCCAACCCTGATGCTTTGTAATTATTTCTGTAGCTCCAAGGAATTTTTGTAACACAAAATACTACTAGTGTCCTGGGTTGGTCCCATCTTTTGAAATAAAATCATGTGAAAAGTCACATGATGTGTTTGTTTTGTTAATTTTTTGTGGTGCTTGTGATGTTTTCCTTATCTACATGTATAATAGAAAAAAATATGAATAGATTGAAGCAGTATTCAATATTGAAGGACGTCATTAAAAAGCCTATTTTATCTTCTTTCGTATGATACCTCGTTTATGAAAAATGAGTGATGAATGAGTGAGAAAAGACAATTTGAAATGATGCTTGTTTTCAGAAATGTTCCAAAATGCGTTCATTAACTGTGCTTTCTGGATTTGGCAGCCAGCAACTATTAAAGAAATTACCTCGCTAACAAGATTCAGAGCCTATTGTTGTGCCCCAAGCAAGATATTGTGTGAAGTCAGCTGTGCATGAAACTTTTGTTCAGCTTGCCTCCGAAAGCTCAAAATGTATTCATTCTGAAAATCACGCTAAAACAGGCATGTTTTCTTTTTACTTGTTCTCCATCATACCTTATTCATTTTTTACGCATTAGGTGTCAGATAAAAGAAGAAATATTGAATATTTATGTCATGCTTTTATTTTTTAAAAATAATTACATTTACTACCCTGAAAATGCACTCAAC
>JZLH01S0079142.1:0-2500 GCA_001188425.1 Eucidaris tribuloides | reverse complement strand
GAGTGTTTTGGCATGTGTTCTTGAGGGCACAATAGCTTGTGATTGAGTGGAAGAAAACATCGTAAAATGTAGCGAGAATGTCCTTATGAGAAGGATGTCAGACTCAATATTCTTTCTTGCCAGCCTCCCAAAACCTGCTTAGTACTCAAGGGTTTTGATCCATAAATAAAAAAGAAGAAATATAAAAGGAAATACCCCCCTCCCCCCAAAAAAGTAAATGAATGGATAAAATCTTAGAAGAATAAATCAGTAAGGATAAGCAAATTAGCAAAATTACAATCAATCTATCTATCTATCTATCTATCTATCTATCTATCTATCTATCTATCTATCTATCTATCTATCTATCTATCTATCTATCTAGCTATCTACATGTATCTATCTGTCTATAGATGTATTTGTATATCTTTCTCTACCTATCTATCCATCTATCTTTACCCATACATCTTTATCTGTTCATCAATCTATCCATCTATCTATCAATCAATCTACATATGTATCTCTACCTATCCATCCATCTATCTGTCTGTCTATATATCTGTCCACTATATCTATTTTACCTATCTATCTATCCATCTACCTACCTACATGTATGTACCTATGTATGTATGCATGTATGTCTGTCTGTCTGTCTGTATGTATGTGTATGTATGTATGTATGTATCTCTCTATCTATCCATCTTTTATTACTGCCAATGAGAACTGTAACCACCAATGTTACATCGATCAGAGAATTATTTTCCAGTTGACTTTGACATTGACTCCCAATTTACTACCCCAAGAATTGATGTGCATTGTGAATATGTCATGTGACAGACTCTTCCTCAATTAGAGCCAATTAGATCTCAATGTCGTCCAATTAATTCAATAATGGCGTTAAGATCATTTGTTATCATACAAAGTGTCCATACCATAGTGTCAAATTACGGTACATTGGCCATGCCATTGAGGTGACAGTGGCAAATCTCATAACTCTCACTGGTGACCAGGGCATTTCTTTCCCCCACAAATAAGTTAATGATAAATGAATAAATAAGTGAATAACTAAGTGACTAACTAACTAACTAACTAACTAACTTACCAACCAACTAACTAACTAACTAACTAACTAACTAACTAACTAACTAACTAACTAACTAACTAACTACATTGTAACTAACTAACTAACAAACTAACTAACTAACTAACTAACTAACTAACTAACTAACTAACTAACTAACTAACTAACTAACTAACTAACTAACTAACTAACCAAACAACTAACTAACCAAACAATTAACTTACTAACTAAATAAATAGAAATGAATAAATGAAAATAAATAGAAATGAATAAATGAAAATAAATAAGTAATAAATAGATAAATAATAAATAAATAAATATAATGCATAAATTTAAATAAATAATACAGGAATAAATAAATAAACATATAAATACTACCAATACTCTTCCATTACTCCTACTATTACTACTACTGTTAACTACTACTACTGCTATTACTACTACTACTTCTACAACTACAACTGCCAGTACTCCTCCTAATGATTGACATAAAAATATAACATCAAAACAAAAACAAAATGACCAAAGTCTATTAAAAAGAGCGAGGGTTGGTGCTGCCAAACTGTGTTAGTTTCCTGTATTTTTTTATGGTGGTGGGGAGTTACAGCTAGTTTGGCTTTGTCCTAAATATATGCCTCTGTGTCATGTTTTATTCTGCATAGGTTTTTATACAATGCAATATGTGTAATACATCTGCAAATTGGGATTTCAGTCACTGAATACATTTTGTGATTTCGAGTGCCAATTAGTGTTGTTGTGGCCTACGTGTACAGTGTACTTGGCAATTTTTCCCATTTTTGCATGAGAGTTGATAAAGGTCCAAATTTCAAGAGTCTGTTTTCAAATGCTCCAATCTACAGTAACAATATCCAAAGGTGAAATACTTGTTTATTTATTGGTAAGGTCAAAATGTTACAAAGATACATAATGTACATGTATGAGCATATTATGGTCTTTTATTGCTCACCTGGTGACACCATTTCCACAGCTGCTACATGTAACTGTGAATTTTTTTAGTAATGATTACTAATTTCAGTCTCTGTTCAGTTTTGGTTTGTTATTAAGTTAATTACTAATTTTTTGAAGAAAAAATACTACAGTGTATTATGCAAAATTTTACTAATTTGTACTGAAACATTTTGACAGCTATGCATTCCAATGATGATTTAAAGGCAAGGTTCACCCTGATATCAACTTGGTTTTAGGAAAAGCAGAATAATGAAAGAAACATATTAATGAAAGTTTGGTGAAAATCCACCAAAGAATAAAAGAGTTATGAGGTTTCAAAGTTTTCAATTTGTGACGTCACATAGGAGCAGCTCCCCATATATCATGTGATATAAATTCCATAAAAGTGCCGTTTTCTCAGAAATTTGTAAATGATTTTAGTTGTGCATTCAATGTATTATCAGAAACATTATTTCATACATGCTTCTTTGA
>JZLH01S0079140.1:32193-44799 GCA_001188425.1 Eucidaris tribuloides | reverse complement strand
TTTGTAGTATGTATAACTAGAATACGGTAAACTTACCCACCGAATTTACGGTGATGACTGAAAGCAAGGCTAGCTCTAGGTCTATAATCATCGGACGTGGAAACGAATCCTAATCGCTGCCACCACGCCAATAAGGATAAGACTTCAGTCAAAGTTAACGTTTGGAAACATTTATTATAGTTTCTCACAACAACACAACAGGCATAAACAAGCAGGAGCCGACCACCACAAGGTGGCGCTATTTCACTTTATATTGTAACACCAGACACTGGCGCTTTTTGTGTACAAAGACGGACCAAGCAAGGGCGCCACCACCAAAAACAATAGACATCTTCACTTTACCATAATACACCTTCATACCAAATTTGAAGATGATCCGAGAACTGCAGCCAGTAGAGCGCTCACAAGAAAATCTCTGTAAATGTCGGAACAATGAGGGCGCTGTCACTGAAAACTATGTTACGCAGAATCGACACCCCCCCCCCCCGATAAACCTTCCAAAAGCAAGTTTGAATAAAAATCGGACAAGAAATGTGGCCGATAGATCATATATAAGACATGGCACGCAAGTCGGAACACTGAGGGCGCCATCACCGAACACTAATGTGGCCTACATGGAGAATCACCACCCATACACTTATACAGCAAGTTTGAATAAAATCCTTTGGGTAACAACAAAGTAATTGAAAAATAAGCATTTTTGCAAATTTAGACATATCAGGTTGACCTTTGACATCACCAAAAGTTATAGGTGTCTAGAGTTGACTATGATACACTTACAACACCAATTTGAAAAAAATCCGTCAAGAAATGCGGCCAGTATCAGGCACACAAGCAGACCCTGAAAAATGTACCTTTTTGTGTACAAAGACGGACCAAGCGAGGGCGCCACCACCAAAAACAATAGGCGTCTTTGCTTACCATAAACACCTTCATACCAAATTGAAGATGATCGGAGAGAAATGCAGCTGGTAGAGCGCTCACAAGGAAATCTCTGCCGCGGCGCGACGAGGCCAAATCCATAGTATCCTCCGAACAGAGTTCGCGGGTTACAATAATAATAACACATTCTGATATAGCGCATAACGCATAGCTTATCAGACGTCCCGATGCGCTGTGTATTATTACCCCATGGTCATGACAGGTACATTTAAGCTAGGCAGATGTTACACGCTTGAAGCTATAAATTACCCAACCAGGGTACCCATTTATACACCTTGGTGGAGAGCAGTAAAGTATATTAAAAATGTCTTGCTGAAGGACATTAATGCCGGGCGGGAGTCAGACTTGAACTCGAGACCTCTAGATTATCAGGCATGTGCCTTACCAATCTTGCCACAGCACCTTTGAATGTTTCTTTGAACTCATTGGGGATGATTTAAATCCATATGACACACATTTATCAGGCATGTGCCTCACCAATCTCGCCACAGCACCTCTGAATGTTTCTTTTAACTCACTGGGGATGATTTAAATCCATATGACACACATTTATCAGGCATGTGCCTTACCAATCTCGCCACAGCACCTCTGAATGTTTCTTCTAACTCACTGGGGATGATTTAAATCCATATGACACACATTTATCAGGCATGTGCCTTACCAATCTCGCCACAGCACCTCTGAATGTTTCTTCTAACTCACTGGGGATGATTTAAATCCATATGACACACATTTTCCATGGACCCAGCCCAAGATTCTTATTCTTAGTCTCCAGTGGGTTAAGGTGACAATCTATACATGATAAAATGCTAAGTTTAAAAGCCAAGGTACAGTTTTGGGCGATCAGACAAATCTGTCATCAAAATATTTTTAAGATCATGAAAAAGTGAAAATCCATGCATACACAGAAAATTTTCATGTCTGAGTAAGTGAAAGATATTCCAGTACCTTCGCAAGTGGCTGGATCGCCGTCCCAGTTCCCACTGGCCTGACAGATTCGGCTTGCTGAGCCCTCAGTCCTGGTGAAGCCAACATTACAGCCATACGTGCATGTGGTGCTGTATTTCTGTCTCACTGTGACCTCTTGTAGGGCACCCCCGTAGTTACAACTACTCACAGCTCCATTTGCAGGAGTGGACAGAGCTGGGCAAGTCACAACTGATGAAGAGAGAGAGAAAAACAGAATCATTACACAAATTTATGACATTGTAGTATGTTTCTATAGATCATTATGTGCTTTTAAAAAGTGAAAGTCATAGAGCATCCATTCCAGCTTTCTGGCAGAATTTTCATCAGCTGACGTTAATTCATGTGCCAATTTTTATCTGTACATATTTTACGAGTAATGGTATAACTATCTGAAGTTTTGTGTTCTGGGGGTGTTTATTTGTCCATTCAAACACTGTCAGATATCTGGGATAGCAAAGTTTGACAATTTTTTAACTGGGACCTTCACAATGTTATATAGTATCTTTAAGCCCATGATTGAAAATACACCTTCAAAATATACAGCAATTAATTGTTTGGCTAGACAAAACCAAAGATACGTTTTAGGAAATGTGTATTCTCGCTAGGTGCTGACAAAATTAGGTCATTAGAGTTAATGGAAGGTAAGTACACACTTTGTTTTGAATAAATTCTCTTACTTGTGCATTCAATGGTGTCTCCATTCCATATCCCAGCACCATCCCCGTTTCCATCATCAATACATGTCCGCTGTACAGGTGTACGGGGGAGGTAGCCCACATCACATGCCAGAGTGCAGACTGTCCCATAATTCTCCCTGGCATTGGAGCAGCCTCGTTTCTCTCCATTGCCGGAGCCGGAAGGTCAGTAGCAGCACAAGTGATGACTGCAAACAAGAGAGAAAGAATTATCACCATAATTTTTTTTTTCAATATTATCATATGGTATAGAAACATAAAAACATATTCCTTTTCTCCTTTGACATACTACATTTAAATTTTCTTCTTCATTGAATCATTTCAAGTGAGGGGAGGGTTGGAAAAAGACCATTTTTCCTATCACAACATTAAATTATGAAATGCATTCGGATATAATTGTTTCATGAATTTGTTGCAGATATGTGGACATTTTGTACTTTTGTTACACTGAAGTTTTTTTTTTTTAATGATATATATTTATTATCTGATTTAAATTGCTCATTAAGGGCAATTATTCTCTGCAAAGTGATTGTTGTAATAGATTTACAAATAACATGGTTTGGTACACTTTCATAAATGCACATTTTTCAAAATAACTTTATGCAATTATTCCACGACAAAATAGAACAAACAGGATAAAGAATTCAAAAATAATTCCATGCCAAACTTCAAGCAGCTGTTTTTGTTTTTACACTGGTAAATTGTCCCAAGATGTCTGGAACTGAATGAACACTGTTAAAACATATCATAAAAAAAATAAATATGTTCCCAGCAGAAGGGCCTGTAAAGTAAATTTTCTCTAATTGGGGAAATATTGCCTTATTCGATGTTTGCACTTAACATATCAAAAGACATTTTTAAAAAAATATCATGCTACTTTGATTTCATGTGAAAAAACCCAAAGGTTTTCAAGTTAGAGGTAATTTAGTGTTAAGGCCCTTCTGCCAGCAAGATGTGCTAGGGTGCTTCTGCCGGCCACACAACGAGATCCAAAGTTTTTGTAACATATAGTTACCATGACAACTAGGAGTTGGGTAATTCCAAGTTTGGTCGTGTTGACAAGTGAGAGTAGCCTGTCCTTGGAGGTAATAGCCCGTGGAACAGCTGAAGACACACTGGTTGCCTGACGGTACCTGGTTGCCCGCTGGGCAAGCAGGTGTTGTCGAGATCTGGAGGGCCGTTGTCAAACTTGGCTTGGTACAATGAATTCCTACAGAACAAACATAATATGGGTGTAATAAGGTGGCAAAATGACTAGACAAGTGAAAAGTTGGTGTCCAAAAGGGTCTAAATGCACTTTAAGTGGAATTGAGAGAATAATGCACTTTAATATTTTCATTTTTCTGCAATCCTATGGGCATTCTTCTATCTTGTTTTCTTTATTCAAGGCCTCAAGTGATTTTGATTTTTGTTTCTTCCCATTAAACAATATAATATGACCAATGGGGTGATGTAAATAACCCTGTTTCCCCCCCCCCCCCAAAAAAAATAACTAATAATAATAATAATAATTTAGGCCCTTTTAAAAAACAAGCTTTTTTAACTCTTAACCTAATCACCGGGCCCTTTTTTTGAAATTGCCATAGCCCGCGTTGGGGGGGGGGGGGGCGGCTAATTTGGCCCCCCCCCCTGAATTCTCGGCCGTAGATCGCACATCGCCGCGAAATTTTGCACGTGCATAGCAGCCGCGACGTAATCTCCAAGACTGTATGGTTAGATTTTTGAAAAATAATTATCTTCTATTTTAAGTAATTAAATGCATATTTATGTATAAAATCATATTTTTGCCAAACCTCCTTTAAACAGCTCACAGAATGTTAATTTTTTGGTCATAATGATTCTTTTTGACATTTTTAACAAATTATCTGTTAAAAAAAAATGCTGAATCAGAATTAATTTCTTATGTATTTTATCTGTTTCATGAATTTCTTATGTATTTCTTTTGTTTTTTCGACCTTTGTTTTTTATTATTTTTTTCGTAAATTTCTCGACGACACTTTTGCGATCATAAATAAGCACCAAAAATTAGTTAATTTCAAATCAGTAAAAGTGAAAATAACATACATTTAATGAATTGAGGCCTGAAAAGCAACAATTTGCATGATAATCACACGAATTTCATGTTTTGGAGCGATTTTTTGGTGTTGCATGCCAGTACAAAAAGTTGCGTAACTCCGGAACCGCGTACCCCGGATGTCGCGAATTGTTGGTCTCAAAGATGGCACACACTTGAAAGCTAAAAAGTCAAGGCGAGCGACGCGCTCAAAAATTTCGCGCGGCGAATGGCGCGAACTTTTGTCGAGGGGGGGGGGCCTATTTTTAGCCCCCCCCCCCCCCCCGTCGGCAGAAGGGTTAACATGCAGAGTGATTGACCTATGCGACTTTATGTGTATTATTTCATTTATTTGGCGCAGATCTGCAACTTCGGCATGTCAAGAGTTACATAGACAGCAACCACAAGACATTCCCCATCCAATACCATGAAGTAGGGTAAATGTTGTTGTTATTTATCACTGATATTGTCTTCTACTATATGAGTCTAATTATAAAAAGTAAATCTATCAATTTGGGGCTGCACCTTTTGGTTCTTGAAGAAACAGGTATGTGCGACTGTTTTCATTTACCCCTAATATGTATGTTGTATTGTAAGTCAATAATCAAACAGTACCCAAATATTACATGCTCCTTGTTATCAAATAGAGATTGAAATTATATCTGCTCTCAAACTTATCCATGATTAAATCTCATTCTGAAATAAGTACTAACTAGTAGTACTTTTAGCTTTTATCAATTCAACCTGATGTTTTCAGAAGACAATACTACTTGTATTTAAATTGTATTTTTTTTTCGTTATTAATACTACTGTAAACCACTGTAGGCACACGCTTGGCACGTAAGATTTGAAAAGGGTCACCAAATATCCACATGAAACTTGGCATTAAATGTTTCAATCATAACATACATTTTAACCTGATTTTATTGACTATTGTCACGAACATTAACACTGAAAGATTGGAGTTCAGTTTTCCTTACTGGCACAAACTGGAACAGCACCTTCCCAGAATGCATTAGTACTTCCTGGCTGTACCGCACATCGCCGTTGGTTGTTGTTGATCTCATAACCCACATCGCAGGCAAACTGACAGGTAGAACCATAATTTGACGAACATGATCCAACGATGCTGCCGTGCTGAGGAGCCGGTAAATCTGGACACTGCAGAACTGTTAAAGTAAATTAAAAGTAAATAATGTAGTAAAGATGAAGGAGAATGTCACGAAAGTGAAACATGAAGGTGTAAAGTTGTAAAACAGGGAATCACAGAAAAATAACATGACAAAGAAAAAGAATAAAAGACAAAAGAAAGACAATATCATTACAATGCTTTACATTTAACCCATTGGCTATGGAGAACGGATGTGCCCAGTATTACAGGATTTTCAGAATCTCAGAGGCAATGGGTTAACCATTTACAAGGAAACGTCACAGTCAAAGATGACTTTTCTTATGACTGCTACTCTGACCCTCCCCCTTGTTTTTTCCCGTTTGTATTAAACATGACATAAAATTATGATTTGATTCCAAAACCTTTCCACCAAAGCATACCTGCCAACCCTGAAAGCCAAGAAATAGGAACAAACTCTTCAGAAATTTTAAAAAATAGGATCATTCCTGAATTTCCTAAACATTACTAAAGACAAATTTGTACAAAAATAAGAAAAGGTGGGTTAAAATCGCTCCTGTCCCCAAAATAGGAATATTCCTATTCAATAGGAACAGTTGGCAGAAATGCCAAAGTAGTACAATAGGTAAGCATGTTCATGTTTTTATAAGAATAATTTGCAGATTTTTTCATACAAATGAGAATACAATTTACCCTAACTTTTGCTTATCAATATCAACAAAAAAATACCACATCCCTTATCAATTTAGTCTTCTGGGCCAAAACATGCACAAAGTTTTTGGACTCAAATATAATTTGACATTCTGACGGCTCAGTGTATGGTAAACAAACAAGCCGTGGATGAATATCAGCTGTTGAACTATGACTAATTATGTATTAACCATATATGTAATTCTTAAATGAATAAAGGGAGTAAAATAAATCGCTGAACAAATAAAAACTTTAATCAATCAAATCATTAAATCAATTAATCAATCAATCAATCAAATAGAATGCCATACATACTTTGGCAAGAAGGTGCTGCATTACTCCATGACCCTGATGAACCTGTCTTTTGGCATTGAGTTGACCCTTGACCTTGAAGGCGGTATCCTGTGTTACAGCTGTAGGTACAGACGGAGCCTCGGATGTTACCGTTAGGACAGCTGACTTGGAGAGGGGAATTCCCAGAGAGACTGGAACATCGCACAACTGTTGAACAAATTAGATGAGACACATATGATGGATGATTTACCCATAGCTGCCAACATGTCTCAGTAGAAATTAGTTAAAGTCCTGATGGAAATTAGTGACACTAACCCATTTTCCATAGAACTACACAGTATTTTTTGTTTAACAAATTAGTAACCTGCATTTCATAACAAGCCAAAACTGAATAAACCGAGACTAAAATTAGTAATCATCACTAAAAGTTAGTGATGGTTGGCAGCTATGTTTACCAGGAAAATAATACAATACATCCAACACCCTGGTTCTGACTATGATTGTCCCAAGATTACATGAACTATATCATTTTTTGAAGGGCACAGCCACTGGCGAAAATATGTGACATCATCATATTCATCAAGGGAGGATGGTCTATTCATTTATCTCCCTGAGATGAATAGGATTGCTTCATGGATTTTTACCAGTTGGCACAGTATAACTGAAGGCAACAAAGTTTCAATGCAGAGACTCTTGCACCAGCCACCAGTATATATTTCATTTACATCCGTCATTGATTGTTATGAACATTCAACACAACTGAAAAGAAGTTATTCACTTCCCCATGGAGGGTGGGACCTTGATACACATCCTATTATTATGTTATATTCTAAACTAGACGCAGTTCGACTGCGCGCACAGTGTCGATGGGTATTGCCCTCGCAGTCCGCACTCCATTCCAATTGATGGAATTTGAAAAGCTTCCAGCTTACCATGCGTACGCTTAGACCAATTAGATGAATAAGTCAATCACAGCCCATGTGACCCTTGACCAAGCTTACAGTAAATCCAATTTAAGCAGTTCTTAAATTATCATGACAATATTAAAGCTCAAATTCGCGACATGAGGCCTTGTGACCTTGATCTCTGTACCTTTCTACTCCAAAATCGATGTCAGTAAATCTGTGCCTTATATTAAGATACTTCTCCCAAATTACATGCAAAATCGGACACAGTCATACTCAAGTGTATCACAAGTAATGAGCCCGAAATCAGAGCATATTTACGGCCCGTGTGAGCTTAGCTCAAATCGATCAGTTTATTGGTGCTCATAATACATACTTTCACCTCAAGCTACAATTAAAAATCTGACTGGCCGCTTCTCAAGTTATCATGTAACAGAGCCAAATCAGACATATTTTACGGGCCCGGTGACCTTTGACCTTGACCTTAGCTTTCAGGTCCAAAATGTACATCAGTTTATTGATGCTCTATAATACACATCTTTCACTTCAAGATTACATGAAAATTCAACAGGGCCGTTCTCAAGTTAATCCGGAACGACCGCAAATCAGAATATATTAGCGCGGTGACTTATTGACCTTTGACCTTTTCAGCTCCAAAATATAAAAAACCTCAAGTGTTCATTGGTTGCCTATAAATACAGTACTTCACCTGACCAGCCGAATCTCAAGTTATCGTGGTAACGAGCCCAAATCAGACATATTTAAGGCCTGGGACCTTTGACCTTTGACTCTTGTTGACACTCCAAAATCTAATCAGGTTCATTGGTAGGCTCACAAATTAATGCTGCACCAAGTTACATGAAAAATTCTGATGGATCCGCTTCTCATAGTTTTCACTGGTACGAGCCCAAATCAGACATATTTTAGCGCCCGGATGACCTTTGACCTTTGACCTTTCAGGTCTCAAAATCTAATCAGTTTAATTGGTGCCTTTATAATGGCATTTACTCACTCAGCTTACATGACAATCCGACCGTACCGTCTGCAAGTATCGTTCGGTAACAAGCCTCGCGATCACACATTTAGGCCCGTGTGACCTTTGACCCTTGAACTCCTAAAATAATCAGCTTCATTTGGTGGCTCATAATACATACTAACCCAACTTACATGAAATTCACTGGGCCGTTTACAAGTTATCGGCCGTTAACGAGGCCCAATATCAGACATTATTTTAAGGCCGTGACTTTGACCTATTACTTTCAGCGTCTCAAAATCTAATCAGTTCAGTTGGGTGCTCTCATAATACATACTTCACCCACAGTAACATGACCAATTCCGACCAGCTCGCTCCTCAAAGTATTATCGCGGTAACGAGATCCGAATCAGACATATTTTCAGGCCCGTGAACCTTTGACCTTTGACTATTCAGCTCCAAATCTAATCATTCATTGGTGGCCTATAGTACAGATACTTCGGGTCGCTAGTTTACATCAAAATTCCAGTCAGGGGTCGTCAAGTTGAAGCGCGGCTCGGTAACGCAGATCCTCGGTAAGACGGTACGGAGCTAGGGGGGGGGGGGGAACGGACAACCCGAAAACATAGAATCGCTTCCGCAACTGTTTTCGCGGACTGGGCATAAAAATGTCAAATCCTTATGTATGATGTCCATATGTAGACAGTAAGATATCAATGAAGGATGTGTGTAAATCTAAGTGTTGGGGGTCACTTTGACAGCTTTGTTGAAATCCATGTTTAGGGTTATTTATTGAAAGTCAAGTGGTACACGCATGGTTACCAATATTTATATACCATTAGTTTTGCCCCCCAATAAAATCAGAAACATCCTCAATGGTTAAACCCTATTTTAACTGTGGCTATTTCAAACCAGGTGTTTACATTGGGGGGGGGGTTCAATTTGGACCCCTTTCAAATCTTGGCTGTTGCGATTGCGCAAACCCTGCCGATAAATTGGTGCGCATAGAGCCGGATGTAAACTAACGACTGTATGACGTAAATGTTCAAAAAATTATTTTTCTTTTTTTAAGTAATTAATTTATGACAATAAGTGCTATGATAATTTGCTTTTCGCCTATAACTCACTAAAAAACAGTCTAGTTAGATTGCTAAAACTTTTGGTGAAAATATTCATTTATGACATTTCTAACAATTATCTACAAAAACATTTGCCAAATTGGAATTAATTTCTTATGTATTTTATTGTTTTGTGAATTTCTTATGTATTTCTTTGTTTTTTCGATCTTTTGTTTTCTATTGTTTTTCCGATGAAATTTGTTGGGGACACTTTTGCAATCATAAACAGCATAAAATTAATTCATTTCAACCAGTAAAAGCAAAAATAATCATACATTTATGATTTTTGGCTGAAAACACAATTTCCGTTGATTTTGTACACGAAATCACGTTTTTGAGCAATTTTGGGTTGACATGCATGTATAAAAAGTCGCGCAGCGTCGTAACGGTATGTCCAATTTTCGTGAAAACGGTCTCAAAAGATGCGCAAGACATGAAAGTAAAAAGTCAGCGAGCGATGCCGTGAAAAAATTTTGCGCGGCGGCATGGTCGCGAAATTCATCGAGGGGGGGTCAAATTGACCCCCCCCCCCACGTTAATATAGGGTTAAACTGACTACTTTACAGAATATGTTTGAGCCTTTGAGTTTCTTGCAGTTTACTGAGATATCCTGACAATTTCTGTAGGTTATGTGAATGATAAAATTATGTTTAGTGTAACACATTTCTATTGTTTCTAAGTCAAACAGTGAATTTTTAAAGCTGATACAATCCCTGTCCAGCACTTATCAAACCTACCTGCAATTGTGACGGAGAATGAGCACTCTGCACTGTTGCCTGCACTGTCCTCTGCGGTATACCGAATGGGATGAACCCCCTCATTAAATCTACTCCCAGAAGCTGACCCCTGGGCCCGAGACGGGCTGATAGATTCTCCCGAGTTGTCAGACACAGTTGGTGTCGTCCATGTTGCCGTGGCGGACGTTGCTAGGTTGGATGCATAGATGGTTTGTGACGATGGACATCGCCCAAAGCTGGGTGCCGTGGTATCTGAAAATTTCAAATGTTAGGCTTAAAGGTACATAGAATTATTGGCGGTAGTCCTGAACTTGGGTAAAACTATTCTAGAATCAAGTGAAGTATGCAAGGATTCAGCTGTGACAATTTTGTCAAATGTTGACTCATTTTAAAAGAGCTCCACTAGAATCCATCGTGACAGGAAAATTGGTTGTGTGGCTTAATTTCTATGTGATTAATGTCCATCAGGCATGAGAGTACTTCAATACTGGTACCTTCTTGCTTGATTCTCAAATTCAAGACAAATCCTTCCAGCCGAGATTTACATTCCAGGTAGAGCATACATTGGTACATATCTGAACTTATTTGCTTCTTGGGGCATTTTTAAGGGTTTGCAATCATGTCATTAGCCTTTACCCTGTTGGAGAATAAGAACAAGATAAGATATCATGCTGGGGTCTATGGAGAATGCAAATGATATTAAAATCAAATCGTCCCCAATGGGTTGATTAAACCTTATTAATAAATAGCAGATAAAGGTACCAAAATGTATACTTCACAAATATTTTTGATAAATGATACAAGTCTTCCCAATGATATTCAGCTATGTCAGCACCCCTTCTCTTAATTTTCAGTGTTTTCCTTCAAACAAAATAATGTCATGTAGCTTTATCATGTTTGATTTATTATGATTTATGAACTCTCTACTTAAAACATTAATGAAGCTTAAAGGCACTGGCTAACATTTACCAAAGTTAAAAAAAAATGTGAGCTACATGATCCTCCATGGTCTAAGTGCCTTTGATTAGGTCTAAAAATAAAGCCTTGAAAAAATTGCATTTCAAAATGATTATTTAGTGCTTTAAAACACTGAAAATCCTAAGTTGACCAGATTCACCTGCCCATTTCCTCTCATAGACCTACTGTGTGTGGATCTAGGCTATTTTTTACTCGGCCCGAGTATTATTGTTTATTCATTCATATCTTGCCTGTGGCAGCATAACTTTCCAAACTTTTGCATTCTAGTGTGTTTACGTGCCCATTTAAACACTACTAAGTAGCTCAGATAGCAAAGTTTGACAATTTTTTTATTTGAAACTCCACAGTGTTCGCCTATTACTTTAAAGACACTATATAACACTGTGGAAGACCCGTTTAAAAAATTGTCGAACTTTGCTATCTGACATATCTGACAGTGTTTAAATTGACAAATAAGCACCCTAGAACACAAAAGTTTGGACAGTTATGCTGTCTCTAGTACAATATGTGCAGATACAAATTGGCACATTAATTTTATATCGGGCGATAGGAAATTCTGCAATACAGCAGTCTACGGAGAAAAGCTGGAATGGTCTCTCAATGATTTTCACTTTTTTAAAGCACTTAATGATTGTTTTACACCGCAACTTTTTCAGGGCTTCAATTTTAGACTGTATCAAAGACATTAGTAGCATGGGGAATCATGTAGCTCAGATTTTTTTAAACTGGAAACATTGTTATACAGTGCCTTTAAAGGGTTGGGGTGGTGCATTTTTCTTCCTTTATCTGTTACATGCTTGACAGCAGGAAGAACTACTTAATGATTATTCATTTCAAGTTTCAGGGTGTTTACAGATGAAACCTACTACCTTTGACATGATTCATCAACATTTGATGGCATTTTGTTGTTGTTGTTGTTGCTGTTTGGGGGTGGTGGGGAACATAAGACAACCAGGGTTGTTGCCAGCTAAAATTTAGTGCCAGCTAAATTTGACAATAATTTGAATCAAAATACTGAATCAAGTTGCAATAGTGGCATTTTACAGCTGTTTTGAAGAACAGAGAGGTTAATTTTGGCATTCCAGTGCTGGTCGGCAAGGACTAAAATTCCCTTGAGTGCTGG